>JAPTJF010000356.1:47393-66483 GCA_029339195.1 Micractinium sp. NFX-FRZ | reverse complement strand
GGGCTTGCGCCCTCGTTTTCCTCCCGGGCATTTGCCGAATCACGCATACCGCGTATACTTCTTCTTCTTCTTCTTCTGTCGGTGCAGGTCGCAGAAGCTTCAGCACAATTTTA
Source organism: Micractinium sp. NFX-FRZ (assembly GCA_029339195.1). Lineage (NCBI taxonomy): Eukaryota > Viridiplantae > Chlorophyta > Trebouxiophyceae > Chlorellales > Chlorellaceae > Micractinium > Micractinium sp. NFX-FRZ. Next base: position 66,370 of record JAPTJF010000356.1, on the reverse strand, counting down.
TAATTTGATCCATGGCATTGCGGCCGCTGTATTTGCCAAACGCCGCAGCAGAACCCCAGTCGCTTGCTCCAGTTCTCTCCTTGCGGGCCCGCCTGCATCCCGCGTCTCTCTGTGGATGATGCCAACGTTGAAACTCCCAACACAAGGACACCACCCAGCCCGCCGTCGACCTGGCGGCGGCGCCGCCGCCCGCCACCCTCGCTGGTGCGCCGATCGCACTGCATGGCACTAACGCTCTTTTAAATCATCCCCGCAGCTGGTAGCACTGTCCAAATTAACTTTGCTTTCCGTTCTGTGCACCAGGCATACCCTCTTTGCTGCCTGCTGGGCTGCCTGTGCCACGGACGTTGCTGCCTGCCTTTGCTGAGCTTGAGCATCCGTTGCGCCCCGCCTGTGTGCCCGCTGCTGAGCTGTCGGGTGGCGCCTTGGGCACTGCTCAGCATGATCAAGCTCCACCTTCTCCCCAGGGCAGCCATGTCCACACCGCATGCCCACCCCCGCGCTCCCTCTGCATGCACACCCTGAAACATGGCGGCAGGCGGGCCCCTGATGACAACACCCACAGGCCAGCGATGCACACCTGGATGGCGCCTGCTGCCAGCACTTTGAGGAGGTAAGGCATTGAAACAATGGGGCAAAGCTGGTTCGGATGGTGGCAGCTGGGAAGCGGCGCAGCTGCCGCAGCTCCGGGGGCCGCGCACCGCCACCCCCGCAATCTCTGCCTCCCCGCCTCCCCTCCCCACTTCGAGCCCCCTCCACCTCCACTGTTTGCATGATGCCAGTACGCGGTGCCTCATCCTTCTGGTAACATGTGGCCAAGATGTGTGCTGCCGGCAGCACGGTAGCTGAGTGTAGTGTGCCTCCGGCTCTGCTGGCACCCTTATTTAAGGCGGTCGCAGGCGAGCCAGCAGGCGAGCGCTGTCAGCAGCACCCAACAAATCCTCCCCCCGCCCCCGCAGGCTCATGTGATCTGTTGTATACACAAAACTCGAAGCAGCAGAGTTGGAAGGTGAGCGGCAGCTCTGGAAGAGCACACATGCCTGTGCAGCGGTGCATGCGGACGGCAGCAGTACCTACAATGTGGCCCTGCTGGCAGGGCTTAGGCGATGGTGCAGCAAAGTCTCTGTTCCAGCGGGCGCACCTCGCGCATGCTCTTTATTTCGACTTTGTGCGCGTATCGAAACTGTTTTCGCTCGTCTATCCCGGCCCCGCTCGTATTTCGCGCCAGCGAGCAGGCACCTTTCTCGCGTGCTGCCATCCCCCTTCCCCACATATCGCACCGCTTCCCTGTAAACCATGGCCGTGGGAGCTGTGCAGCCGCCGCAGGGCAAGGCGGTGCTGGGCAAGCCCGTCCACGCCGCCGCCGCATGGCAGCCCGCCGACGTGCTCGCCAACCCCGCCGAGTGGCAGTGGCATCTGTCGCCTGAGGAGGTGGCAGAGCTGATTGCGGGCGCAAAGCACGCGGTGGCCACGGGCAAGGAGATCCCGGTGAGTAGTTGAGAACGCGGGGCACCGGGAGGGCCAGCGGGCGCCAGCAATTGCCGACCATGTGCACGACGTCATCAAGCTCTGCCAGGCACGGCCCGCTGCCAACAGCCCCTGTGCCTTCCCGTCCCCTGCAGGACCTCACCCGCGACGACTTCCCCCTGCCCACCCTTGGCCCCAAGCTGGAGCAGCTGGCCCTGGATACCATCCACGGGCGGGGGTTCCACCTGATCCGCGGTGCGCTGTGCTGCCGTGCTGTGCTGTGCTGCGCTGTGCTGCCGTGCTGTGCTGCGCTGCGCCGTGCTGCCGTGCTGTGCTGCACCCTGCCATGCCATGCTGTGCCAGTGCACTGCCCTTGCTGCGCCAGTGCGGCACTCTGCTGAGCTGCTGACAGGGCGGAGCTTCCGTTTCACTAGCGGTGTGCTGCGGTGTGCTTGCGCTGTGCTATGCTGAGCTGCCAGCAGAGCGGAGCTTGGACAGCTTTTGGTTGAACTGTTGGTAATCAAGCAACCTTCCCTCCCTCCTTCGCAGGCTTCCCTGTTGACCAGCTGTCCCGCCAGGAGATCGTGACTGCCTACGCTGGCATTGGCACGTACTGGGGCACCCTGCGCAGCCAGAACAAGAAGGGGCACGTGGTGAGCGCCGCAGCTATCTGCTTGTATGTCCGTCCGTGAGATTGTGCAGCAGGCCGTGTGCCCGGCGCCTTGCGTGCCGCGCGTGCCAGGCAGCAGGCTACTAGCGGCGGCCGTTGGCAGGGACCCCACCCCACCCGAAGCTCCGCATGCGCACCAACCCCATATCCCCCTCCCTCCCTCACCTGCTTCCCTCTGCACCCTGACATCTGCCCCCCCTGCTCCACCTGGCCCCGATGACCCCAGGCACAGCGCACGGGAGCGCGGCCTGTGCAGCTCACATTGAGCCTGAGCGATTGCTTGTGTCACCTGCACACGTGTCACGTATGTGCCCCCGATGGCTCCCCAACACGCAGGTGGGTCACATCAAGGACATTGGCAAGGACCCCTCCCATCCAGAGACCCGCATCTACCAGACCCGCGCGGCGCAGCCCTGGCACGCCGACGCCACCCACCTGGTCAGCCTGCTGGCGCTCAAGGGGCCCAAGAAGGGCGGGCTCAGGTGAGGCAGGCTTGCACCAGGTCCTGACGGGATTTGGTTGTCCTCCACACGGTTTGCACACACCTGGCCAGCGTGCTGGCGCTGACGGGGACTAGCAAGGGCGGGCGAGGCGAGGCGGCCCGTATGCATGGGCGTTGCATGCCCGAGTAAGGTGGGGTGGGTTGCTGCGAGAGGCCCTGCCCTTCACCACATTGCATCACGCCTGTGACTCGCTTTCCTGCCTTGCCTGCCCGCAGTCGCTGGGCCAGCTCCATCAGCATCTACAACCGCATCCTGGAGAAGCGGCCAGACCTGAATGAGGTGAGGGGTGGACGCAGGCTTGTGCCTCCTTAAGGGCACGCTCGATCCAATCTGGTCTGGTTGGATTGGGTTGGTTGGCTAAAGTGCCCCTATGCGCTGGTGGTGTCAGAGGGTGCCATTGTCTAGGAGCTGCCCAGTCAGATGGATGAAGCGGCCGACTTGATGGGTGCTTGATTCGGCGCTCCCGTGCCCGCTCACCTCCCCCGCCGCCAGGAGCTGCAGCTCAGCCCCCGTTCCTCGCTGGCCTCGCCAGCTTGCTTTGCATCGGCGCAGCCAGCTGTGGCATAGCCGCCCTGCCAGCAACTAGGTCGGCCTGTGCACCGCTGCCGCTTGCCGACATGTCGTGCTCACCCGCTGCCCGCCCGCCCGCCGCTGCAGGTGCTGGCGCAGCCCTTTTACTTCAGTCACACGGGGGAGCAGCAGCCCGGCAAGGCGCCGTACTACGCAATGCCCATCCTGCAACACTACCAGGCAAGCCACTGCGAGCACCGGGGGCAGTCCTAGAAAGTGTGTCCAGCACCTGAGCCTGAGGCGTGCGTCAGCATTCTCACTGCAGTGTGTGCCTGACGCTGATGCCAGCTGGCGACTCTAGTGTCCGCCGGGCCACCCCACTGCCCACCCTGCTCAAAGTTCAGCCTCTTGGCTGTCTCAACACTACCTTATTATCACTTCTTTACACGGCTTTGCTTTGCAGGGCCTCCTGACCCTGACGCCAGGGGAGTACACCATCCACCAGGCGCAGGCGTTCCCAGAGGTGCCCCGCCTGACGGAGAAGCAGCTGGAGGTGAGGCAGGCCCCAGGGCCGCGATGGACAGGCGCGCAGCTGTTGGCTGACCGATCTGCGGCTGCCGGCGGGTAGCGGGAGTGAAGCTAAGTTCCCCTAAGTTCCCCCTGCACGTGCCCGGCCCGGCGTCTGGCTTGTTTGCCATTGCCAGAGGCGCTGTGTCGCTCTCCAACTTTATGAAACCCCTCTGCATGTGTTGCGTGCAGGCGCTGGCCGCCATCAACGAGGCGGCGGAGGAGCTGCACATCTCGCACGACCTGCAGGTGTGTGCCATGCTGTGCATGCTGTGCTCAGCCGCTCGTTGGCAGCGAACGCCACGCCGTGCATGCTGTGCCCAGCCGCTTGTTCGCAGCAAACGCTGGCCCCCCGGCAAGCTGGAGTGTCCCGCAATGGGGCGGCACACCGCAGGGGGGCTTGTATTGATTCAATGAACCAGCACTGCAGGTGCTCTCCAGGGACACCGAAAGAATGCACCCGTGGGGCCTGTCTAGATCGCGCCTCCTTGTGCGCTCACCCCTGCCTGCAGCCGGGCGACATCCAGCTGCTGCACAACTGGAGCAACCTGCACACGCGCACCGAGTATGAGGACCACGAGGTGGGTAAGCGCCGCTCCCTTACTTTCTGTTAGTTGGCACAAGCTTAAAAAACTTCTGTCAGTTTTGACCCAGTGAATGACCGGTGGCGGTGTGCATGCTGTGGTCCGGGCATGCTGTTCACCCCGGGAATGCTGGTTTCCCAGGGTGCTGCACAGCACAGCGCGGGATGACCTGCAGAGGACCCATGGTTTGCATGCATGCACGCTTTGCTGATTCTGGGGGGCTGCATCTGTGCAACTCCCCCCCCCCCCCAGGTGGGCCTCCCTCCGGCCGCCACCACCTGCCGGTGCAGTGCTGCACGTGCTGCCCTGGGCAGTGTTCGAAGGGGCACCCAGCCTGTGACCGCTGCCTGTGTGCGCTGCGCTGCCCTCACACCCTGTGCCGCCCCCTCCTTGTGTGCCCGCCGCCCGCAGGGCTGGGAGAACAGGCGTCACCTGCTTCGCCTGTGGGCCCTGCGCCCCGATGCGCCCCTCCCCATTGACCCCGCATGTGAGTCGGGGGAGAGGTCACTGCATCAAGCCAGGCTGCTGTTGGCGGCACGGGCAGCATGGGGCTGCCTGCCGGCGAGGGGATGCGGTCTTTTCAAAGCGAGCGAGCTTGATTGTGGATTGAGAGGAATTGCTGCCGCTGCCGCCCGCCTGTGCTTTGCTCTACCCGGACACTGGGCCCCAGGCACTGGGCCAGTGGCACTATGCCATGGCTGCCTCCCAAGTGTCCCGCTGCTGCCGCCACCTGGCGGTGCGGCAAGGGTAGGCCGCCCCGTGCTCCCGCAAGCGCTGGCCCGCCTACACTCAAATTGAATGAAGGCGTTCCATGGTTTTGCCTCGCACCAGGGAAGCGGAGGAAACCCTAATCTGGCCCGTCATTGTGTGTGCCTCTGCACCTGCAGACTCGGACTCGCCGCTGGTGAGCGGTGTGTACAGCCTGGGCGGCAGTACCAAGCTGACGGCCCCTCTGGATGCCGAGTAGCCCAGCCTGGATGCGAGGCGCTCGGTCCACAACTCAGGCTGGCACAGGCTGTGCTTCCCACCCAACGGGCGGGTGTTTGGGCGGCACCAGCATGCGCATGTGCCTGCCGCCTGTGCAGCTCACATTGAGCGTGTGCTATTGCTTGTGGTCGCTGCACATGTGTCACGTATGTATCTCCTCCATCTTTTGTACCCGCGCATTGAATAGGCCTGTTGGGGAGCCACTATTCTGCTTTGGCGCCAATTCCGTGCAAGGGAGCCGACACCTGCTGTGCCTGCTCTGCTTCCATCCCTCCTCCACCTCCCCATCGGCACCCCGCACTTTGCAAACTGTGGTAGTCTTGTAACAACAATCAGGGTGCGCGTCTGCAATCTACTTCATTCACCATTGGGCAGGTGCCGCGGGGTCAGCACCTGCCATCAACGGGGCCGCCAGCAGCAGTGGGGTCGGCAGCAGCAGCCGCTTGAGCACCCACGGCCCCAGCGCCTCGCCTGCCTGGGCCCGGGCCTGGGTTTTTCTCTGCAATGGCGCTGCTCACCCCATTCAATACCTCAGGCATTGAAAATCAATGTGCGCGGGTCTGCATGCACTGCACATGCACATGCTGGCAGGCACGCCTGGTGTTAAGGGAGGGAGGAAGAGCAAATGGCTGGGGCTGCGCGCAGCGCCCTCGCTGGCCGGCACGGCTGGCTGGTGACCTCCCCCTGCCGCGCATCGGAGGCCGTTAACTATGCGCTGGGCCCGTGGAGAGCCCTGGTCACGCTGGCAGGTATGGCTGCCCTCTCGACATTTCGCATGGCATGCGCGGTGTGCAGTGGAATGCGGTTGCCTGGAAATGCTTGGGCACTGGCCGTGGTGCATGGGCGCCAGCCGGAGGGGGCTGCCTGCCGGCGTGGCGCCCCATTCCTTGCCCACCCCGCCCCACAGCGGCCACACACCTGAACACAATGGCGATGTCAGAGCATCTGGAGGAGACTTTCGAGAGATGGGAAAGGCACGATGGGTACGCTGTCTGGCTGCAGCGCCTGTAGACCGCCCGCTGGGCGTACTGTGATGTGCGGTGCACCCGTCGTGCTGGCACCTGAAGTGCACTATACTGTTCACGTTAACAGTGTGAAGAATTGGTAATGGATTCAAAACACGAAGCCGAGTCTGGACAGCTGGTCTAAACCGGTTCTCTGGAGAGGGATGGGGGAGGGCCGGCCTGGACCGGACCTCTGGACGGGGGAGGGGGAGGGGAGGGCGGGACGGCTGGCCTGGACTGGATTTCTGGACGGGGGAGGGGAGAGGGAGGACTAGAGCGCTGGCCTGCCCCCCGGATAGGCCTTGCCAGGCCTGGACATAGGCGCCTCTCTTGCTAAATATCTCTTGGGGAGAAAGTAGCTTGGGAGCACATGCCGCCTGCCTACAAGGTGGCGGCCGCCGCCCGCCCGCCTCTTATCTTCTCTCTTGCACCCCTTGCGCACCTGCCGCGCCCTTTCGTGCTGTCCCACGGTGATCCGAGGCCGCCCACAGGCCGGCACGCCCCGCAGGAGCCAGGCAGGCGCTGCAAAGCACCAGAGCTCGGGGTCTGGATATCGCGGCGGGCCACAGGTGTGTAACGCGTTGGGGAAGCGGTACAGGCCTGTGAACCTAGGGTGGAAGGAGGGCGGAGGTAGGGCGGAGAGGGCGCGAGGAGGCTTGGGGGCGGGCCGGCGCTCGCTGCTCACCGATTCGGTGCGTCACCGCATGCCGGCACCCCTCGGCTTCTCAGTCCTGCGCCACCCACCTGCATTGTGCATTCCTCTGCTTACCGCAGAGAGTCACAGAATTCTATGATGGCCTCCTTGCGCCCGTGTGCACCCGCTGCCGTGACCATGCTGGCGAGGCCGCGCCAGCTGGTGGCGGCGGCACCGGCAGCGCCTCGCCAGCTGGTGGTTGCAGCACCGGCAGCAGGGGCGGCACTGCGGCGCACCCCACGCACAACTCGGCTGCCTGCAACCTTTAGAAGCGAGCCGCCGCCCAAGCAGGAACAGGTGATTAGTAGCCCTTCTTCATGCTGTTTTTCTTTGTTTACCCTTGCACTGGTGGAGGTAGCAACGGCGGTTGACCCCTTGGCTGACTTGCGGCAGTGCAGCGTGCAAGGTGGGGCTCGCACATGCAACGGCCTGGCCTGCAGCGCTCCCCTTCCCCTGCGGGCTTGCCGCTATTTGCTCTGCCTCAGGCTCCACTTGTCCTTGCACGCCTGCCGCCCCTCCCCGTGCCGCCCCTGGCCCCCTTTTCAGCAGGCGGCGCCTGCAACCGCAAGTGATCCCAGCAGCCAGCCAAATCGCAAGAAGGACCAGGTGAGCCACGCCCCGTTTGTTTTCTGCCTTGCGCTGATGGAGGTCACGGCCCGGAGCATGCCTGCGTGCGTTCGATCTTATGCTTGGCTGGGGCGCTGGCGTGCACGTGCGTGTGGCGGGTGCAGCGCTCTTCTGCCCCAGCCTCATGCTCCACTCCTCCTTGCACACCTGCCGCTCGTGCTCCTGCCGCCCCTGGCCCCCTTTTCAGCAGGCGGTGGACCACGCCAACGTGCGAGCAGCACCGAAATCTCACAAGTACCGCGCACGCGGGCTGGTCATCCTGTACGCAGCCCTGCTGGCAGGCGCACTGCTCTTTGGGTGGGCGCATTTTGGGTGGGTGTTGGACGCCGCCCTCCTGAATGCCAAGAGCGGGCAGCGGCTGCTGGCACAGACGCTGCAGCCCATGTTTGAGGTCCTGTTTGCCGTGCGGGGCGAGGCACCAGCGCAGGCAGCCGCCAGTGCCGCCGCTGCATCGGCGGCACAGTCACAGCTTTTCTCTTTCAAAGCATTCATCACGTTTGTGTTGGGTGCTTATTTCGCCGTGGTTGCAACGCTGGCCAACCTTTTCGCAATAAGCTTCGCAATCCTGTGGACGGCACGCTGAGCACCCCGCTGCCAAGCCCAATCCGCTGCTGCGTGCCGCCACGCCCCCTGTGCCATACCCCGTCCTCGCCGCACCGCTCATGCCTTTGCTACGCCCTCTCGCCCCGCCTGCTCTGCGTCTGAATCCCCCTCCAGGGGGAAGTCCCCCCTCTCCCGCTTGTGCCAGCATGCTCAGCACGGCTCTTCACCGGCCAACCTCATCTGCCTGATGTGACGCTTGCTTGAGCGACGCAGGCCCAGCTGGTAGGGGGGGAAGCCAGTGTGTGCGGGTTCCAGCAGCACTGGCCACGTGCAGTCACTGCCACGGTGGTGTGCCAGGTTGGAAAGAGGAAGCAAGTTGGGGGCTGCTGAGGTGTGGTACAGGAGACCTGTCAGGGTGTGGTACAAGAGGCATGACAGGGGGCAGAAGGCAGGCAAGGGGCGAGGAGGCTGTAACGACTACACTAGGAGGCAAGCCTGCGGGCGCCGCTTGCACTGCCGGGCTGGCACAGTGCCTAGCCCACACCCCCTGCCTGTCCCAATTGCAACACACACCGACCTTTCCCCTCACAGACGGCAGAAGTCCCTCGAGTCACGAATCAACACTGCAGTGAAGATGCGGGCAACATGCACCTGGTTTGGCTCGTCTTCGGCAGCGCCGCCGGGGCCGCCCGCCCGCGCCGCTGGCGCCTGCTTTGGGTGCTGTGCACTGGCACACGCTGCATGTCCCCGCTTGCTTCTGAGGCCGGCCCTTGGCACCAGTCTGAAGCACTTGTCTGGCATCCTGGGCGGCCGGAATTGAACCTGACGCGGTAGATCGCATCTCTGAACCCTCCGACCCACCAAGCGCCCGAGATGGCTCTGGCAGCCCATTGTCAATTTGTGGCACTTCACCCAGCCCGAGGCCGGTGCCCGGCAGCTCGGTCTGCGAGGTGCCGTCCACTTTGCCTCTCCAGCGGGCCGGCTGCGTTCAGGTGGGCCTTCAGCTGCGGTTTTATCTAGTGTGGGTGCGATGCCAGCGGTCACCATTCCCGGACGACACGGTCTGGACAGCGGCTGCCAGTCGCCGCCCCTGCCGCCCGCCTCTTGCGGTCGCAACTTTGGCGCCCCATGAGGAGCACTTCACCTGTGCCGCCTCTGCTCGTCACCATGCAGGCGGCGCACTGTAGAGCTGTCCATGCTGGGTGCAGTTCTGGCGCCAGCTGCAGCCCTGGCGGATGGAGCTGCACAGGCAGCCGGCGTCCCCGCCCCCGCCGACAGCACCGCTGCGGCAGCAGTGGCAGAAGTGATTGCGGCAGTCAAGGCTGGAGCTCCTGTGGACAGCAGCCTTGACATGGCAGGCGCAGACAGCGTGGCGGGCGGGCGCCGGGCTGGAGGGCCAGGTGGGTGCGGCAATCAAGCATGAGCGGGCGACGGCGTGAGGTGGCGGTTGTGTCGCGGTGTCGAAGGCGTGGGGTGGCGCTGTATGCTGGGTGCTTGTGCGGCGCCAGATGCTGCCGTGGTGTGCGAGTGTGCCAGGTGTCAGGCAGGGAAGGGCGGCCCAGCACTAGGGATCCTTGCAGCACGGCTTCTCTGTCCGATCGTGCCCCGTTTATTCAGCCCCCCGCCGTTTATTCAAAGGCCCCGCTCCCCCTGCTGAACCTTTGCCCCGCAGAGGGATCCCTGCCGGTGGCCGAGGCAAGTCAGCAGTCTGAGCAGGCCGAGGCGGACAGCTGCTCGGACAGCGAGTCGGGTGAGTGACGCTTCCCTTTCTTTCTCTACCCGTCAAACCGTCAAGGACTCCATCTGACACCACCTGTCATGCTTTCTGAACGTTCAGTGTTGTGGTGGAACAGTGAGGCGGTGAGGACGTGAGTGTCAGGCCTTTGTGCGGGCGCAGGCAGCAGTGGCAGCAGCAGCAGCAGCAGCAGCATGTGTGGCCGGCAGCGTTGGTCCGTGCTGCTTGCTGCGAGCGAGGGGAGGCGCCAGGCTGGGCTGGGTTTGCTGTGCGGTGAAGTGGCGGGTAGTGCATCTCGCCAGTCCGTAGTAAACTTCTGAGGCTGAGGCTCGTGACACATGCTGATCGTGTGATGGGCGCACTCTCTGCTATGGGCGGGAAGCCGGGGTTTGCCGCCTGGGCACGCACCGTCCCAGCCCTCGCCCCCTACATCCCAGCAATCTCCGGGCCACAGCTCGTGCGCTCTCATGCGCGCACCAGACTCACCGCTGTACCTGCCCGCCTGTTGTTTCCCCCTGTTTCCCGCCCCCTGCAGACTCTGACAGCAGCAGCAGCAGCAGCAGCGATGAGGAGGGTGAGAAGGCGCGCCCCAAGGCGGCCACTCGCCGGCGCAAGCAGATGCCCGCCGACGGCGGCGAGGAGGGCAACATGGCACAGCAGGCACAGCAGCAGCGGGAGCAGGTGCAAGAGGAGCTGGGGGCACAGATGAAGGCGGACAAGCGGGCCGCCAAGGAGCAGAGGAAGGAGGCGGAACGGGCGGCCAAGGCGGCAAAGAAGGCAGAGAAGGCTGAGCGGAAGCTGGCCAAGGAGGCGCAGCGTGCACAGCGTGCACAGCAGCCGACCGCAGCAGCGGCAGCGCAGGCGGTCGACAGCGGCAGGCCGCTGGCGGCGGGCGAGCACTCGCCCTCGGAGCTGGCGTACCCGCAGGCGGCAGTGGCGGAGGGGGCGGGCGAGGGCGAGCAGGGCAGGCCGCTCAACTGGCTGCTGGGCCAGCTGCTTGCTTGAGTGCGTCAGGCCTGGGTGTTGCATTTCGTCCCTCAGCCAGGCCTGGTGTGGCATTTAGTAGTTAGGCCTAGGTGAGGCTATCTTTAAATCCTCCATGCCGCCCAGCCGGCTGGCTCAGCCTGTGTGTGTGTTCTCTTGCTGCACCAAGCAACGTTCTGCGTGCCGCTGCCCGTGTATTCTTCAACGCGTCACCATTAGCTGCGTGCACTGCGCACTCTCTTTGTCTCTGTGTGGCCTTTACTTCAACAGATGCACCAATTTTGCAAACACGCACTCACAGGGCTGGCTGCGCCTCGATCAATTGCGACTGCTGTTGAGTTGAGGCGTCCCACGGGTTGAGCACAGCGGTCTTTGGCAGGCAGGGCCCTGGGCAATTTGAAGTGGCCTGTGGCAGCATCCGGGCACCACCGTACGGCTTGCATATAGTGTCAGTGCAGCATTGCAGCGGCACTTGCAAAGACCCAGCCATGCCAGCGGGACTCGTGCACCTGGACGGTCCGTGCCTGCACGCCGGCACGGGCACAGTGCGCCACGTGGCCCTCCCAGCACTCTACTTTGTGCGGCTGCTGGCCATGTCACTGCCATGCAAACTGTGTGCTTAAAATAAAGATACCGCAGCATTTGGGCTGGGCAAGTTGCACTATGTGCTGCACCCTGAGAGGCATGCCAGTGCTCACAGCACAATTGGCTGACCAGGGAGACGAGCGGGCACGGAGGCCAGGCGCAGCCCTCGCCAGCTGGCACCTGACTGGACCATATCTCCTTTTTATTGTCGGTTCATCCGCTAGTCGTTCGTGCTTATGGGGCTTTCCAAGGCCTCGCGCGCATGCTCCCCCTTCCCCCCCCTGATCCCTGGGCCAAAATGCGTTACAAAAAGCATTGAATGGGGCGTGGCATGAAAGAGGCACGGAAAGGCAGGCAGCCCGGCTGCATTGCTAGCTCGGCTAAGCTGGGCGTGGTGTTACAAGGTAGCTGTGTGTGGGAGAAGCAATCAGGACAGCGGGCAAGGGCATGCGGAAAAAAAACAGAAGCTGGAGGAAGGGGCAAGCTGGCTGGTTGGACGTCTGTGTATGTTGCGGCATGCAACGATAGTCGAGTTGGGCATTTCACGAAGTGGGGCACGAACGGAGGCTGGAAGTTGAGGCACACAAAAGGGGGAGGGCGGGCCGTGGGAAGCAAATGCGTGCATACACACAGCATGGGCGTGCAAGTGGGGCAGCATGCTGCTGCTGAGAAGCCAACCACTGCAGATGGACGTGGCAGAGCAAGTGGCACATGGCCGCAGGGTATGGGAGGTGGCGAGCCGGCAGGAGGGACAAAAAACAGGAGAAGGGAAGGGGAGGGAAGGGGAGGGGGGCGCAATCCTCTCAAAGAGCACAGATGGCTGGAGAGTGGAGGCTGGCTGCTTCCTGTAAAGCTGAGTACCTATGACAACAAGGCGAGTGGTGGGGTTGGTGGGGTGCGAGCTACATGAAAAGGGAGGGCGGGTGCGTAGGCTGGGGTGCTAGCTATGAATGCGGCTACCCCTGGCTCCCAGCACCCCCACCGCTGTGATTGGCTGTGCTGCTGGGGGCGGCAGCCATGCCTGCGCTTGCTGCTGGTGCTGATGCTGCTGCATCAAAGTCCACGCCTTGGGCTGCTGTTTCTCTGCTGCCCGCAGGGGCAGCAGCAGCAGAAGCTCCTGCAGCATCAGGGACAGCAGCAACGGCGGGGCTGGCTGCCGCCGCCGCGGCAACGGCGGGGCTGGCTGCCGCCGCCGCGGCAACGTCTGGCATCGCGGCATCGGCACTGGCCACCGCCGCTGCCGCGCCAGGCTGTGCACCGCTGACGCCACTGGCGGCAGCTGCGCTGCTATCCAGCACAACAGCACTGCCATCGGGGCCCGCCTGCAGCCGCTGCTGCTTGGCGGGGGGCTGTTCATTGGCGGCAGCGGCAGGGGGTGCATCGCCTGGTGCGGCAGTGGGTGGTGCGCCTGCCACAGGCGCTGGCTGTGCCACCTCCGCAGCCTGCGCTGGCGCCCCAGCTGCTGCTGCTGCATCTGGCAGCGGTGCGGCTGGCTCTGGCGTCTTGCGCTTGCTGCCCGCCGCTACGGCGGCTGCGGCGGCAGCGGCGCTGCCGCTCTGGGTGCGGTGCAGTGCCGCCGCTGCCGCCGCCCGCATCGCCTGCTGCACTGCCGCGCGCCGCAGCGCCTCTGGAGTGCTAGAGGTGCGGATGGGCGGCAGCTGCTTGTGCACCGGAGCCACATCCTCTGCCCTGACCTGCTGCAGTACCGGGGAAGCAGTCTGCGGGCGCTGCCCCCCGCCGCCTGCAGGCGTGTGCGCCGACCCGCCGGCAGCCGCGCTGGCGAAAGCGCTGGGGGAGAGCTGCGGGGTGGCGGCGCCGCTGCTGCCTGCCTGCTGCGCCTGCTGCGCCTGCAGCGCCAGCGGGGGCGGCACGCTGGGCGGGCGCGGCGCGGCCGCTGCCAGCGCCGCCGCGGCATCGGCGGCCATGAGCGCTGCCTGGCTGGCAGCGAGGGAGGCGTCAGGGCCAGGGCAGGGGGGCTGCGCCTGCTCCGGTGCCCCTGCCGCCGCCGGCGATGGATCTGCGCCTGCCGCTCCTGCTGCCGGCGGCGGCGCATCTGCCGCTGCCGCGCCTGCCGCTGCGAGCGCTGCAGCCGGCGGCGCCTGTGCCTGAGCTGCCCCCTGCTGCGCCGGCACTGGCGACGCCACGCTGCCCTGCCCAGCCTGCTGGGCCACGGCAGTCGGCAGCGCGGCTGCGGCTTGCACAGGCGCCCGCACCGGCCGGTCCGAGTTCTGCTGGCGAAATTCCTCCTGCACCAGCGCTTCATACTCTTCCACGCTCATGGTTGTTTGCACCACCCTGGGCCAGAGAGGATCCGTGTGAGGCGACGAAGGCTGGATCGTGCCCAGAAACTGCACCTGCCGCTGCTGCTGCGGCCTGGGCTGCTGCTGCGCGGGCTGCTGCTGCGCGGGCTGCTGTGTCTGCCCCTGCGCTTGCGCCTGCTGCTGCTGCTGCTGCTGCTGCGCGGGCTGGTCCGCCGCCGCAGCGGACGGCACGGCCGCCACCGCAGCGGCTGCCGGCGGCGGCTGTGCCGGCAACGCCGGCCCCGCCATTTGCTGCAGCAGGTGCGTCATGCGCTCCCGTGCCTCTGGAGCCAGCTTGAGCGTGCCCAGCAGGCGTTCAGTGTCGAGCTGCCCGCTCTGCAGGTCCCGGCACAGCTTGAAGATTGCCTGCACAGCACAGCACAGCACAGCACAGCGCAGCACGGCAAGGTGGGGTCAGGGGGGAAGCAGTTGGGGCGCATGCCAGGGAAGGGGCGGCAGCAGAGGCGCGCAACGCCCGCCCTCGCTGGCGTCAGGCGCCGGGCACGACGAGGAGTGGGATGCGTGATGCGCGCGCCGCGTTTAGCCAAGCAAGGCCAGCGAGAGGCGGCATGCCGGGCATGCGGGCGGGCAGCGCGTGAGGCAAGTGCGTCAGGCATGCCGGGCAGGCGGGCGGGTGGCCGGGGCAGGCTGTGCCATCCCACCCAGCCATCAACAACCCGGGGCAAGGGCATGCTGTGAAACCGCACAACACTTGTGTTGAGCGACACTCACCCCTTCAAGCTGGGCTTGGATCTCGGGAGGGAGGAGGGACAGCTGCGCCTTGAGGACAGCTGGCATTGTCAGGGCGGCCGGCGCCTGCTGTGCCTGCTGTGCCACAGCGTCGCCCCCTGTGGTGATCGCCTGGGCTGGCCTTGGGCGCGCCTGGGCCCCTGCAGGCGAGTGCTGAGCCGGCCCCGGCGGCCCACCGGTGGTCACCTGCTGGTGCTTGGCCCGCACCTCCTGTGCCAGCTTCTCGGCAGCTGCATCCAGGTACTGCTGCACCGTGCTGGTATGCAGCGCATTGGCAAGCACGGGAGGCGCCCCCACCGGGGCGGCGCCCTGTGGGTCCGCCGCCGCCGCCGGCTGCTTCTGCGGCTCCGGCTGTTGCGCATGCTGCTGCGGCTCCGGCTGCTGTGACGCCTGCTGCGCCTGCTGCTGCGCCTGCTGCTGCGCCTGCTGCTGCTGCTCCGCTGGCAAGTGCGCCAGCAGGCCAGCCACCGCCTGCGCCTGCTGCGTGTTGCCGCCTCGGTTTGCGTTTGCCAGCAGACTCTGCAGCACCCGCGTCAGCCCCTCTGTTGACACCTTCCCGCTGCTCAGGAGCGACTGCATCAGGGCCATGTCAGGGACGCGCGACTGCTGCTGCTGCTGCAGCTGCTGCTGTTGCGGCGGCGGCGGCGGCACTCCAACCGCCTGCTGCTGCTGCGCGAGCTGCACCTGGGGGACGGCCGCATGCGCCTGCCCATGAGCGTGCTGTGCCTGCTGCTGCTGCGCCTGCTGTCCCTGCTGTGCTGCCAGGGCGTGCGCCTGGGGCAGCAGGCCTTTCAGCAGCTCCTGCAGCTGACCAGCCATGACCTGGAAATTGCCGTTGCCTGGCTGCCCGCCGGCGGCGGGGCCCGCCTGCTGCTGCTGCTGCTGCTGCTGCTGCTGCTGCTGCTGCTGCAGCGCCTGCTGTGCCTGCTGCGCCTGCTGCTGCGCCTGCTGTGCCTGTTGCTGCTGTGCCTGCTGTGGAGGGCGCGCCAGGTGTACCTGCACCTGCGGAGGGGCTGGGCGCAGCGCGGGGCCCGCCGGCATGCCCATGCCTCCCATGGTAGGCTGGGCTCCCAGCAAGGAATCGAGGCGCTGCGGCAGCGGCTTGGGGGCAGGGTAGCCATGCGCGAGCCGCGGGCGCTGCTGGTACTGCTGCTGCTGCTGCTGCACCTGCTGCACCTGCTGCTGCGTCATCAGCAGCTGCCGCTGCTGCTGCTCCAACGCCTGCTGCTGCGTCGCCGGCCGCGCCAGTCGGGAGAACAGCGGGCGCGGCGCGGTGCCGGGCATGCCAGCTGGCGCCATCATCTGCATGCCGCCTCCCATGCCGCCAGCCTGCGCGTGCAGCTGAGCGGCGGCTTGGGGGCCGTTCCCGCCCCGCATGTTGGGAGGCTGCGGCGCCCAGCCCCCAAACGACTGCTGCCCAGGCACCTGCCCTTGCAGCAGGGGCTGCTGGGGGCGGTAGTGGGGGGCAGCTCCCGGGGCAGACGCTGCCATCTGTGGGCGCCAGGCGGGAGGAGCGGCAGGCGGGAGGGCGGAAGGGAGCGATCAGTGTGCGCGGCAGCAAGCCTGCAGGGTGGCAACCAGCCTCAGACGACCAGAAGGCAAGCTGCGGCAAGCGCTGCGCCCTCCAGCATGCGAGCAACGGGCGCAGCTGGGTCCCGCGTGGCACTCCCAACTCCGCGGTGGTGCGCCTGAGGTGCTGCCAAGCAGGATTCCCAGCACGGACACACGCCCTTCCCCCACTGCAGCCCACCTGCATCTGCTGCTGCTGCTGCTGCTGCTGCTGCTGCTGCTGCTGCGGGTAAGCATAAGCCGCGGCCTGCTGCGGTTGCTGCTGCTGCTGCTGGCGCCACTGCTGCTGCTGCAACGCTGCCGGGGTAGGCCCCCCAAGGCGCGCCCCCACAGCGGTGGCGGCCGCTTGGACGGCCGAGGCGGCGGCCGCGCCCAGGCGGCTGCTGCCGTCTGGCTGCAGCACCGACTGCGCAAGGCTCTCCACAATGACACGGAACTGCAGGCAAAAAACACACGCACGGGCGGCATCACATAATATCGGGAACTGCCTGAAGCATTGCAGTGATGCAGTGGCTCAAGTGGCAGAGCTGCACGGCAGGTCAGAGACTACAGATGCAGAGTGCATATACGAAAGATGCAGGGGCTTGGGAGACCTCAGATGCAGGGTTTGCTCAAACGCAGGTGTGCAACCGAGTCAGGCCCTTGAGTGCTCAGCAGGCACGGCACATGGGTCCTTGGCGGAGAAGGCGGGGCAGCGTGGAGCCCCAACATTGCCATGGAGCACCTTAGCAGCAACGGCAACGGCAGCGGCAGCGTGCAGCAGGCAGAACCTGGCAGCAAGCGGGGTGGCAGTCCACCCAACACAGCTTTCATGCTGGACTCCAAAACAGTGAGCACGAAGTGGCGCAGGCCGCACTTGGTTCCAAGTGCCTGCCCGCCTGCCTGCCTGCCTGCCTGCAGCAGCTGCTGCTGCTGCTGCTGCAAAAGCGGAGCTGGCCTGCTGCGCCCCCCGGTGGCTAGCTGATGCAAGAGCAGCAGGCGCGGCATCAGGAGCAGCAGGTGCGGCAGCAGGCATCGGCAGGAGCAGCAGAGGCGGAAGCACACACATGCGCAGGCACTTCCACAGCGAGCACGTGGCCCCTTTCCCAGGCAGCAACGGCCCGCAGCAGCGGCAGCACACACACGCATGCGCTTGTGTCAGCGGGCACGTTGCCCGCACTGCTGTACTCGCCTCCTTGCGGTCTTGCTCCAGCGCCGCCTTCTCCCCTCTCAGCCGGTTGCCCTCCGCTGCCAGCATGGCCTGCAGTTGAGGGCAGGGGGGAAGCAGGGAAGCAGAGGGGTGGGCGGTGGATCAGGGAGGGGGCCGGGTTCTGAAGACAGGCGAGGCGTGCTGATATGCGGCGGGGTGGCATGTGGCTCGCCGGCACTGATCTTGAGAACAGCATCACACCTGCCGCGTGCAAGGGGCGTGCGTGCAAGGGCACGCAGCAAGGGCATTGCCGCCATGTGCATGGGCATGCAAAAGTGAAATGCATGGCGTCGAATACTCGTGACACAACCACAGCATCTCTCGCATGGCCCACCTGCTGGTCCGCCAGCCGCTCCCGCTCCATAAGCATCGAGTCGGCCGCCTTGCCCCGCCCGCCCCGCCCGCCCGCCGGCAGCGCCTGCTGCTGCAGCTGGTACAGCCGCGCCTCCAGGCGGCCCCTCTGGTCCCTCGCCTCACGCAGCTCCCTGCAGCACCAGCAGCAGCAGCAGCAGCAGCAGCAGCGGTGGGAAGAAAGCACAGCGCATAGGTAAGTGCATGCGGATGGGTGGGGCGACTCCTGCAGATGACGATGCAGCGAGAGGAAGCACGGTGTGTATTTATTTTCTATTGGGTTCAGAAAGCTGGGGTTGGCATGGCCTCGTTGCTGGGGGGGCCTGCTGCTCCCACGCCACACACGGCACCCTGCGGAGGCAGCAGCAGTGGCAAGAAAGAAAGCAACGCAGCGTATTGTTTGAGTGATGCACGTTGGTGGGGCAGCCTTGCCTCCGGGTCAGCCCCACTGCTCCCATGCCTTCGGCAGAACTCGGCAGGCAGGCAGTCACAGAGAGCAGCAGCAGCCGGCAGACACTACAACACGGTGCAGTGAACACTCCATGCCGGACCTGTGGGCGGCACTGGGTCGGTTGCAGCGGCAAGCACGCCGCTGCAACCAGGCAGGATGGCACTGCCAGGGCAGCAGCACCCACGCCCGCCTGCGCAGCTGCAGTAGGCTCTCGGGGCACAGGCTGTTGCAGCAGCACACGGGACTGGCCACCCACCTGCGCAGCCTGTCGTTCTCTGCGGCAGCAGCGGTCCCGCTGCCCAGCCTGGCCGCCAGGGCGCCCAGCGCCGACAGCCCGTCGCCTGCACGCGGGGTGAACGGAGGGGAGCGAGCGGGCATCAGCAGGGGGTGCAGGCAGGCAGGGAGAAAGGGCCTCAGGCGGTGCATGTGTGCACCCGGGAGCCTGGGGGAGGACTGTCTCTAAAAAGGTGGGCGGCTGGCAGAGCGGAAAGTGCCTGATGGGGGGTAGGAGGCAGGCAGGCTTGCAGGCAGGCAGGCAGGCAGGCACGGGCAGATGTCGGTGCGCCGGCAGGCAGCACACAGGAGCACGCAGCCTGGAGCACACACAAGTGCGCCACGGCACGCTCCAAATGCTCGCTGCCTGCCTGCCATGGCGCGCAGCACAGGCGGCAGGCATTGCAGCGCCCCTTGCTCCCTCCATCCCAGCGCACCTTCGGCGCCCGCGCTGCCCGCCCTGCCCAGCGCGCCGCCGGCGCCGCTGCTGCGCCCGCGCTGCACGCCCCAGCGCGGCAGCGGGCCGTCGGACGCCGCCCCCGCCACGGCAGGGCTGCTGCGCCGGCCGCCGCTGGCGGGCTCCTTGGCAGCAGCAGGAGCATAGGAAGGGCCAGACACAAACTCGACTTCCAAC
>JAPTJF010000356.1:0-47368 GCA_029339195.1 Micractinium sp. NFX-FRZ | reverse complement strand
GCCGCGCCGCCCGCCGCTGCTGGCCGCCGCAGGGGGCGGGGGGGGCGGCGCCACCGCCGCCAGCGCCTCTTGGGTGCTCCGTGGCCGGCTGGCCTTGCGCTTGGCTGCACCCACCAGCACATGCCCCCCTCCGCCCTCGCCAGGCTGATGGTATGGGTGAGCGTGCTGCTGCTGCTGCTGCTGCTGCTGCTGCTGCTGTTGCTGCTGCTGCTGTGGCGGCGGCGACACGTGCGGGGGAGCAAGCGCTCTTGGCTGCGCCAGTCCCTGCGCCTGCTGCGCCGCCTGCGTCTGCTGCGCCGCCTGAGTCTGCTGCAGCAGGAGCGCCTGCAGCTGCTGCACCTGCATCGCGTGCGGCTGCTGCACCGCAGCGGGGTCCACTGCCATAGGCTGTGGGCCGCCCTGCTGTTGCGCTGCTGCCGGCTGCTGCTGCTGCTGCTGCTGCTGTTGCGCTGCTGCCGGCTGCTGCTGCGGCGGCTGCTGCTGCGGCGCTGGCGGCGGCGGCTGCGGGCGTGCAGCCTGCTGCCGCCGCGCCTCGGCCGCGGCAGCTGCCACCGCAGCGTAGCCCCGGGCGCTGGCGCTGAGCCGCTGCACGCCAGCTGGCGCCAGCAGGGCCTGCAGGAAGTTGGCAGTCAGGCGCCACGCCATGGCGTGCCCGCTGCCCGGCCCTGCCGGCTCTCTCGCCGCCAGCGCGCCATGCACCAGCAGCGCCGATGCCAGCACAGTGCCAGGGCGGTGGCGCAGCACGCCCGCTATCGGCGCCAGGTGGGCAGCAAAGGGGCCCGCTGGTTGCGCTGCAGGCTTGGGCCTCGCAACCGGCGGCGCCGGCGGTGTGCCTGCCCCTGCCCGCCGCTCCTGCTGCTGCGCTGGCCCAGCGTGTGCCTTGGCAGGCCCCTGCTCCTGCTCCCCACCCTGCTGCGATGCCTCCTGCCCTGCCTCCGCCTCTGCTTTGGCACTGGGAGGCTGGCTGCCGCTGCCGCCCTCTGCGGCTGCAGGCGACGCCTTGGCCGTCCCCTTGGGCTGCTGCTCTGCCTGCTGTGCATGCCCGCCTGCTGGAGCCTCCTTGGCTGACGACTGAGCCGGCTGCTGCGCCCCTGCTTCCGCTGTGGACGGCATGCCGCCCAGAGGAGCCTGCCCTGCGTGCTGCTGCCCCTCGTCCTTTTGCCGAGTTGCTGCCTCCCCCTCCGCCTCACCCGCCTTTGCGTCTCCACGCGCCCGCCCTGCCGCAGCCCCCTCCTGCTGCTCCACCTCCGCCGCTGCCGCCTTGGCTGCCGCCTCCGCCTCCTCCCGATGGCGTGCCTGCGACTGCTGAGCCTGCTCCACCAGCTGGCGCTGCGCCGACGGCTGCGTGGACTGCTGCTCAGAGGGCTGCCCGGCTGGGGAGTCGTCCTCGTCGGCGCCCGGCCGCCCCTGCTTCTTGCCCTGCTGCTGCTCCTGAGCCCCCTCGGCACGCTGCCGCTTGGCAGGCGGCTGCTCCTGCACCTGCCCCCCGTCGCCGCTGCCACGCTGCTGCTTCTTGCTGGAGAGGGCCGTGGCAGCGGATGCGCCCTTCGGCTGCTTCTGCTCCTGCTGCTGCTCCTTTCCGGCTTTCAAATTGGCTGATGCTGCAGCAGGCGGGCTGGCGGCATGGCCCCGCCCCCTGCCGCCACCTCTGCCGCCAGTGCCGGCGCTTTTGGCCGCCGAGGCTGCGCCCCTGCCACCGCCTCGGCCCCTGCCGCTGCCGCCAGCGCTGGCGCTGCTTCCTCCGCTTTTCACTGTGGGTGCACCGGGCTGGATGGCGCCGCTTGACTCGCCCCGCCCCCTGCCGCCGCGGCCCCTGCCCCGGCCTGTTGCGCCTCGCCCACCGCCTCCACCCCCGCCGTCACCCCTTCCAAAGTTCTTGCCCCCACCTCTGCCGCGGCCTCCAGGCATGTGCCTGCTGCGAGCAAGGCGGGGGGCAGGGGTGGGGCGTTGTGAGGGCACAGGAATGGTGAAGCGGGGCAGTAAGCAGGCGGCGCGTAGCCTCACATCTCCAGGCTGCGAGGAGGCGCACAGGACCTGGTCGGGCAGGGCAGAGCCGCGCCCACAACGCGTAGCTACATCCCGCCAACATGGCCACACTGCCTGGCATAAGAGCCGAGCCATGCCAGTGACAGTGGCCCGCAACGCACGCTGGTGGCCAAAAGCACCAGCGGCCCTCGCGGCGGCGGCGCCGGACTGGCGGCAGTCCTTGTTCAAGGGGTGCAAGGACGCCCAATCGACGCTAGCTCTTCTATGCCCCTTGAATCTTGCGAATGCTACTCAAACACTTACCTGCTGCAGGTTTGGGCCGGTGCCCAGTTCTCGTGAATGGCGCAAGTACAGGAGGTGGGCAGGAACCTGCACAGGGGAGGTGCAATCCCTTCGGCACGCTTGCCAGTGCAACATGGGAGTGTTTACGCGTCGCGGGAGCGGGCAAGGAGGCAGCAGGGAGCGGGAGGTTAAGGGGATCCCTGCAAACGCCTGCAGGCAAGCTACACTCGAGCCAGGCTCACCAATGCGCTCGAACAGCCTGAATGAGCTTTTCTAAAGCAGCGGAACGCGGCGAGATGGCCCACGGAAGCCGTGCCGAGAGCTAGGCTTTTCGCTGTCGCTGCCAGGGCCCGCGGGCCTTTGAAATCTCGGGTTCAGGGGTGGAAGATGCCACAACACAGGGTCGTCGCGCCGGCACTGCGTTGCTGACAACAAGGGCAAAACCTGCACCCTGAGTCCGGGTGCCCGCACGGCTGTTGCTCCTCCTATTCCAGCTATTGCTTATAGTGTCATTGTTATTGGCAGGTGTGTGGTCAGCTTTGCGCCGTCTGCGCCTTCCTCACCGGGGTCTTTCGCCTCATTCGTATTCCGTGAAACTTGCTCCCAGCGCCCTTTCTCCGCTGATTTCGTGGCGTTATCAGCTGGGCATGTCAGACATTGACGCAGAGCGCTTCGTAGCCCGCAGACATGACAATTAACGCGCCCGGACGAACCGGTCGCCAGGCGCGGTCCCTACTCTACAGGCGTTCCGATAGCCCCATCGGCGGCTCGGGTTTACACATCCTAGGGTAAGATGGATGTCGTGAGCATACACGGGCGTGGACGGCAGGCACTCGGGGGTCAGTTGCGGGGGAAGCTTCAGCACACTAGGGAGGCAGCTGGCTCAAGCCGGTAGCGACAGGCACCAGTGGCAACATGAGCGCTCGCATTTCCACAGTTCCCAGATGGTCCACACTGGTCACTCACAGCTCATAAACCACTGTTGCGCACTGCTGCACATGGTGGCGAAGGCGTGGGCAGCTCTCTTTCCATGCCAGCGGCGCCGCGACTGATCCGGATCGGACGCGCGCCGCTGGCCCGAGGAGCTTCTATTCAGCGGCCATGTAGGGCATCACGCCAGCCGCCGCGCCAGCTCATCACCGCCAGCTCATCACCGCTTGTTCTTCGCCACCTCCACCTGCGAATGGCGTTCATTGCAAGACGACACTTCGAGTGCCAAATGACGGGTGTGCATACAAACCTCTCTTCTCATAAGCCAGCTGCCGCTCGCATGCAACCAACGGACCCATGCCCACCTGCAACCGCCGCCCATTCCAGTCGGAGCCATCAAGCTTGCGCACCGCCAACGCCGCCCCATCCTCATCGTCCATGGTCACAAATCCGAAGCCTACAGAGGGGGAAGAAGAAGAAGAAGAAGAACAAGCTTACAGCCCGAGGGCGTGGGGTTGAGGAAGACAAATGACCAGTCCAATACCAAAAGCCTATAGCATGCACGGGTTCTGAAGCCAGGGTCGGGGGGACAGGGTTGAAGAGATGTGGCCAAGAGAGGGCAACGACGGCATAGCACCCTCACTGCACCATTGGTGCCAAGCTCACACCGTCCACTACATGAGACTGTGTTGAAGCGCTGTTCATGTGTTGCTATCACACAAGGCACACCGCCTCGCTGCCACAAACAACTGCTGGCGTCGGCACGACGGCCACGAATGCAGCACTGCCAACGTGCACACAAGCAGCAACCAGCTGAGCAACCTGCGGTTCTCAAGGCCCGAGCCGCCTGCCCTGCCCAGCCCCTTGGCACCGCTTACCGCGGGACTCTCCGTTGGCGGGGTTCCGCACGATACGCACGTCCTTCACCCGGCCATACCTGCAGTGGTAGCGCAAACGGGGCAGGGGGGCAAGTGGGTTGCCGACAGAAGAGATGCGAGTTCAGGCTCTGGTGTTGAGATTGACACCTTTTGGCTGTTTTACTGTTGCCCAGAGACTGGTCAAGGCCTCGAAATGTTGTGTTTGAGAGCAGCAACATAACACAGACACATTGGGTGTGTGGGGCAGGGGCTGACGACATGAGCTGTACCCGTGAAAAGTGGCACCCACACGCATACCCACTCACTCACCGGTCAAACTTCTCCTCCATGTCCTGCTCCCTCATCTGCAGGCGGGCAGGGCAGAGCACGGTAGGGCACAGGGAGTTGAGCGGGCACAGGTACCCGGGGCTGGCCAGGGACACCTCGGTGCAGCCCCAAAAAGCAGCTGCCGGGGGTGACATGTGTCGTTGCCTGCGGTGCTGCGGCTCCGCTGGGGGCAGCCTCATTGTACCGGCCCAGCCCTCCACAACGTTGCCTTGGCACTCGTGCCCCCTCCAAACCAGGCCCACCATGAAAGGAATCCCTGCATGCCAAGGGACAATGGGGAGGGAGCGAGAGTGGATCATGTTGTCAGCCAGCACACATGAGAAGGTTGGAACATTGGGGAGATGCCTGCATGCCACGCTTGTGGCAGCGGGAGGGAAGCACGGGTGGGGTGTAGAGCACGACAGGTGTGCCTGCAGCGCAAGCCGGAAGGGAAGTGCGGACTTGAGTATGACGAGGGCGGGGCCAGGTGGAGCAGAGTCAAGGGCATGGGTTGGGTGCCGGGATCAGGGACAGTGAAAGGGAGGCAAACTGAGGCCGACCGCCCAGACACGAAGCGGGCAAGGCCACAAGAGGTAGACCGTCAGCCCTGACTGAACGACTGTTCCAACCTTAGAGGTGGAACAAACCGGCCTAACAATGATGCGCCTAGCTATGAAAGGAGGTGGGGGACAGGCGTTCATGACCAGATTGTATCATGGTCAGCCAGCGAGTCAAATCAGCCAGAGTGGGAGGCTGGATGCATGTGGGCCCAGCGGGTGTAGGGGGGCACAGAGTGTGGGGCATGCCCGGCCACAGACGAGAGGGGAGCACATGGCTGCCAGAAGCTTGAGTCATGTGGCTGGGTGCCAAGAGACGGGGACGGGTGAATTACAATGCCGGAAGTTGTATGAAAGCAAAGGACGTATGGAGAACCAGCGGATAGGGAGCAGGAGGCCCGGCCCGGGATGTGGGCGCAGCGTGGGCTCATGAAATTGATCAACAGCTTGCTTTAAGTTCGAACAGGCTGAGCTCTTGCCTCGCCCACGACATCCAGGAATTGACATGGGTGCCGGCTGACAGCGCTGCCGCAGGTGTTGTGCACAGGGCGAGCATCCCTACCTGGATGGCCGCTCCAAGCACCGCCTGGGCTGCTGGTCAACTGCGGGGCTTGCCTGGCTTGCCGAGCAGGCATGAGCGCCCGTGCCACTACTGCAGGCGTCCCTCTCCTAACTCGCTTCCCATGCTGCCCTGGCAAGCACCTCCGCGTCGCTGCCCCACACTCCCTGCGCCATCCCGCCCCCCATGCGCACCTGCCACAAACAGCTGCGTGCCGCGGGCGGGAGGCGGCGAGCGCTCCGGTCTGCAGCGGGGGGAGCTGGCTGGCAACATGAGTGAGATGGGCTCCCTACGTGCCCTAGAGGGCCCTGCACACCCTGGGGCGAGCTGCAAGCCTGCAGCTGTGCAGCTGCGGCACCAGCACTCAGCTCAATTCCTGCATCACTCCGTTGGGGAACACGGCCAGAGCCACACCATGGAGTGACATGCAGGCGCGGCATCCACAACTAAGCTGCGCCCCTGCAGGTGCAGCACCCACCTGCGTGGTGGGGAGGCCCGACGGCCGTCAAACCGATCCCGGCTGCGGCTGCGGCGCTGGCGGTCGCGTGAGGGGCTGCGCCGCCTGCGCTCATTTCCAAGCGAGGTGGGTAGCAAGGCAGGCAAGCAGTCAGGATGGCACGAAGTCGGGCGGGGGGGGGGGGCCTTGGCACAGTTGATAGGAGGGAGACTGGCAGGCTGCCAGGCTGGTAGGCAGGCACAACACTGGCAGGGGGCGGAACAGGAGGCTTGACTGTGGGGGGAGACCAGTAGGGTCAGCGTGTGCGCAGTGCAACAAGGCACAGAGCGCGATAAGGCCGCTGGGCTGGCAGCAGCCCCCAATCCACTGCTCACAGCACGCTGAGGTGCAGCAGGCAGTCTGATGCATGAGCAAGTGCAGGCAGCAGGAAAGGGCGCGTGGCACATGCACAGGGGTGCCTGTTCCATCCGTGCGTGCTGACAGCAGCAGGCGCACCAGGCGCAGCAGCAGCACGTGCAGGACATGCAGCACACGGGTGGCAGCACCCACAGCAGCTCGCAGTACCACAGGGCAACCTCATCAAGGGGCCGGTGCATGTCAAGAGCGAGTAGGCGCACCTGCGATCGCCCGACCGGCTCCTGCTGCTGCCCCGCCGCTTCTCCCGGCTGCCTGCCCTCCGGCGGTCCCGGCTGCGGCTGCGGCTGCCGCCCCGCCGCCGGTCGCGGCTGCGGCTCCTGCTGCTGCCCCGCCGCCTCACTGGGCTGCTGCGGCTCCTGCTGCGCCGCCGCCGCTCGCCGCTGCCGCCACCGCCAGGTGAGCGGCTCCTGGAGCGTTCCTGCGGCGGGGGCACATTATGCTGGTGCAAGTGTCACACCCTGCACGACCTTCTGCTGCTGCTGTGGGCCCCAACCAACGCTTGACCTGCATACGGCAGGACTGGCCACCCCATTGTCGCACCCGCTGCTCGTCTGCGCCCCGCATAATCACACCGCCGTTACGCTCATCGACATCTTGATCCGACATAATGGCACCGCAGCCAAGGCGTCCAGCCGCCGGCCAACTCTGTTTGAGTGGGTTTAGTGCAGAGAAGACGCTAGAGGGGCTGCGCAAGCACAGTACGATAGATCACAAAGCGGTGGAGCAGAATTGCAAAGCCAGGCATTCGATGGGCCTCGTCTTGCTGAGAACTTTGAGGTGCCACGGGGCACCTTAAACTGGGGCGGCCTCCACAGCCTTTGCACTCCCAGTGGCAGGCGTCTTGTGGCTCGGCACAATTTGCGCGCCATCTCCTGCAGCCCCCAAGGCCTGGCTGGCCGATCCCTTCTGGAGTGGCAGGAGCAACAAAAGGTTCTGCGCCATCTGTTCACGTAGCTCTGAGTTAGAACAGCGAAGGGAGCTCGTGGGCGGCAGTGAAGCAGGCGGTGAGCGAACAACCCTTCTCACATGGCCGGCGGCGGCGGCGGCGACGGCGGCGGCAGCAATGGCGCTCAAAGGCCAGCTGTCTTTGAGCTTGATGAAGACGAATTCGAGGACATCACACTGCTGCTGGAGGCAGAGCAGCGGCAGCAGCAGCGCAGTGTGTGGGCACGGTGAGGCACCGTTCGCGGGCGCCGCCGGCGCCGCTGGCAGCGCGCAGGCGGCATGCCACAGGCTGGCGTGTGGGTGTTTGCCTCGCCAAATCTGCTTCATAGCATTGGTTCCTCTTTCTGGTCGTCCATACCCAGTCACTTCCCCTGCCATGCCCCTCACCTGCCTGCTGTGCTGCCCCGCCTGGCCTCCGCCTGTGCAGGATGCGTGCACGCCTGCCAGCATGGCTGCGCCCTGGGGGCCAGCAGGGCTACCAATTCCACCGCTTGTCATCCGAGGACGCCCCGCATGGACAGGTGGAGGAGGAAGGAGAGGCAGAGGACGGCTCCGGGCGGCCAGCTGGCGGCGACGATGCGGCGGCAGCGGTGGCGGCGGCGGGGCGGCCGGCGGGGCGGTGGTGTCCGGAGGAGCAGGCAGGGTTCTTTACCCGCCTGAGCTTTGGCTACGTCAGCGGGCTCATAGGGCTGGGATACAGGTGGGTGCTGGCAGCAATGCCAGATCTAGCTACACCGCTTCTGCCCCATGTTCGGACAGCCAGCCAGCTGGGGCAGCGGCGGATCGAAGGCGCCGTCCCGGTTAACAGCAGCCTCCCCTCCTGCAGACAGGGCTAGAACGGGCTGCTCTGCTGCATCCCCCCTGCACAGGCGCTGAACGGCGACGGCCTTTCTCCTTTCCGCTGCTGCAGGAAGACGCTGAACAGCGACGACCTGTGGGATGTGGCGGCGGAGGATGCGGCTGCCACTGTGTCGGACGCTTTCCAGTGGAACCTGGCGGGGGCGGAGGTGGGTGCGGCGGGGCCTTGCTGGGTGCTGGTGGGCAGAGGCGGGTAGGGTGGGGCCTGGCAGGGCGGGGCCTGATGGTGGGTAGGTTGTGCTCGGGCAGGGCGGGGCGGAGGTGGGCAGGGTGGGCAGGGTGCATGGGGCAGTACCCTGCAGAGCGCCTGAGATGGCAGTTGCAGCCATGCAGGGGGGCAGAGTTTGGCAGGGTGATTCCTTGCTGGGTCAGAGGCGGGTAAGTCGGTGCCTGGCAGTGGGGCTGATTCGGCAGGGTGGGAGCGAAGGCTGGCGTGTCATGGGGGCCACGCGGCAGGGCTGGGCACGTGGCATGGCATGGCATGGCACAGCAGAGCACATGGCCCGCCTGGCGCAGGGTGTGGCGCCAGCCTTGCTTTCGGGCGGCCGGCCGGGTCTCACGTGCGCAGACTGAATGTTTGCTCGTGTTGCCACCTGTTGCAGGGCGTAATCTGGAAAGCCATGTGGCGCACCCACGGCCGCAAGTTCATCCTCGGTATGCCCCCTGGGCTGCACTGCTTGTGGCCTAGCCATGCTGTCACGTGTGCGTGCTGTGGTGTGACATGCCTGCTGGCCCGCTGCATCCAGGCTCAACCAAGCCGCCACTGTTGCTTACCAACCTGCTGCATCCTTTGTCTCTGCTGATGCGTTGGTTCGAGTCAGCATTACCCCGCTCGCCCCTGTGTTGTCTCCTTTCCAACTGTCTTCCCTCGTCCTCATTGCTTTTCCCTCTCTGTTGCAGCGGGGCTGGTCAAGCTGGCCCACGACTGCGTCATGTTCCTGGGGCCCTTCCTCTTGGAGCTGCTGCTCAAGCACCTGCAGGCGCACGGCTCAGGTGGGGCGGGTGGGGCGGGTGGGGCGGGTGACTGGCTGGGGCCGGGGGTACAATTTGTGTACAAGTAGAGGTGCTGCTGGTGTGCAGGTGCACTTTGGCGAGCGGTACCGCCTCCCATCGCGCCGTCCTGCATCCCCCCCCGCCCTCTCTCCCCGGGCCCTCACCCCCTGGCCACCCCCTGTGCCTGCTCCCCTCCCTCCCCCCCTCATCCCGCCCTCCCCCACGCGTCCCGTTCCCTGCTCCCCCTGCAGCGCTGGCGGGCCTGGGCCTGGCGTCTGCCCTGGCGGCGGCCAGCATGGTGGAGACGCTCACCGTGAACGCCTACTTCCACATGCTCTTCCGCATATGCCTGCACCTCAAGGTGGGGCCGGCCCACTCTGGCTTGTTTCGACTTGCTTTGGTTGTGTTGAGAAGTATAGGGACCATCATGCACCTCCACATTTCCGCACCTGCCTGCACCTCAAGGCGGGGCGGTCCACCCTGGCTTTTTGTGGTGTGGTGTGGTGTGGTGTGGTGTGGTGTGGTTCGACTTGAATTGGCTGGTTGTGGAGCCATGTAGTTGCCAGTGGACACCCCCACCTACCCCTGCATGCTTCCGCAACTGCCTGCACCTCAATCGCCCGAGCTTGCATTCATGCTGATTCTGCACTGGCCACTTGACCGCACGTGGATAGATTGTCTTTTCCACTTTTCTTTTCCCGCACCTGCCTGCACCTCAAGGTGGGGTCAGCCCACCCTGGCTTGGTTCGAGTTGAATTGGCTGGTTGTAGAGGCATCTAGTTGCCAGCGGGCACCCCCACCTACCCCTGCATGCTTCCGCAACTGCCTGCACCTCAAGGTGGGCCACTGGCCACTGGCCCGCACGTGGATAGATTTGCTTTCCCACTTTTCTTTCCCGCACCCGCCTGCACCTCAAGGTGGGTCAGTCCACTCTGGTTCGGGTTGATATGGGTTACTTTACTGCGCATCTGCACGCCAACCTCCACCAGCGTTTGGTCTCACGTGTGCACTCGCCTGCTGTGCAGACTGCCCTGGTCGACGCCCTGTCTTGCAAGTTAGTTGCACACCCCCAGTGTTGGCCGTCACGGTCCCATTTCCTGTGCCGTGCAGATTGCCCTGGTGGACGCGCTCTACCGCAAGTCGCTGCGCATCTCCAGCGCCGCGCGCGCCGAGCACGGCGCCGGCAAAATAGTGAACCTGCAAAGCAACGACGCGGGTGGGTGGGTGTGCGGCGTGTTGACTGGCTGGCTGCTTGAGCAGGGGTGCCGGATGGGCGGGCAACGGGGAGCAAGCAGGGCAGGCGCCAGGCTGCACATCAGCCAACCCGAATGTTTGGGTTGAGCATGTTGTCACTGGGCCGCGTGCATGCATCTTATCGGACATCAGGTGCCACGCGCTATGAGTGCTCCTGCTCCCCGGCCAGGCGTCCCTCCCCTGCGCTCTTCATCACTTCCCTCGCCCTCCGCCCCGCCGCTTGTTTGCTCTCCCCTGTTCCGATCCACAGCCAAGCTGTGGAGCATCCCCCAGTACCTCCACATGATCTGGTCGGGACCTTTCCAGATCCTGGTCACCATGGGCCTGCTGGTGCGCGTGATCCACTGGGCCCCCGCCCTGGCGGGCCTGGGCGCCACCCTGGCGCTCATCCCGCTGTCCGCTGTGGTCGGGCGCGCGCTGGCCAGCGTGCGGCGGGAGCTGGTTGGGTACACAGACGCGCGGGTGAAGCTGTGCACCGAAGTGATCACAGGTGAGCACGTGGGCGGGGAGAGGGAGGGTGTGTGGAGAGGGGGAGGGGAGGGGAGGGAGGGGAGGAGGGCAGGCAAGAGGGGTGAGGAGTCGAGGACTCTTGAGCTGCCCTTTTGATGTTCCAAAACTCCAGTCTCACAGGCAGCGACTGCAATACGGCGCGCTCCAGACAGCCTGCAGAGGTGCCTCTCTCCCCCCGCTCCGCCTTCCCTCACGCCTGCGCCGCTTCCCTGCGCCTGGTCTGCCCGCCCCGCTGCGTTGCTACCACATGCACACCACAATCTGCTCCATGTGCTGCTCTACGTGTGCTGCTCCACGTGTGCTGCCCTCCATGTGCTGCTTTGCTCCATGTGCTGCTTTGCTCCATGTGCTGCTTTGCTCCATGTGCTGCGCAGGCATCAAGGCCATCAAGCTATATGCCTGGGAGGAGCCGTATGTGGAGCGCATCACCGCACTCAGGTGGGGCGGCAGAACACCTCAAGGGCTGCGCACACCTCTGCTTGACTCTCGTCTGCGTTGTTTGATTGCTTGGCGCCCGTGTGTTTGACCTTGCGGGGAGGCTGAGCTGCGCCAGATCTGCAAGCCCACCCTGCTGGGCACGCCTTGTCTTCAATCAATGCCTGATTACTAGATAGAACTTTCAATCGAGTCCCGTTCGTTGTTATACCTCTGCAGGGAGGCCGAGCTGCGCCAGATCCGCACGGCCACGCTGCTGGGCACACTTGAGTGTTGCTTGCTCCTTTATTGTGGTTAGATCCCCGCACTTTCCAACCCTGCAGGGAGGCCGAGCTGCGCCAGATCCGCACGGCCACGCTGCTGGGCACGGTGAACAACCTGGTGTTTGGGGGAGGGCCCATCATCATCTCCCTGGCAGGTGCGCTTTGGTCATGCTGTGCATGCCGTGAGGTGGTTTGTTTTGGACTGCCCCATGATCTTCTCCCTGGCGGCATCATAGCACCGCACGGCTTGATCACGCCGTGCATGCTGTGGTCTGGGCGCGTCAATGCGCGTTCTCTTACCTCGGGCTGCACCCTCACTTGCGGGCTACCCCCGCACCTCCCCACACCCCAACACTTGCATTCATGACATTCGATTTGCGTTGCGCCACTCCTCCCTTCCTGACCCTGCAGCCCTGATGACGTACTCCTCCCCCACCCCCCAACAGTTGGCAACCTTATCCTTTAAGTCGTGCTATTCCTGCCTTCCTGGCTGTGCAGCCCTGATGACGTACTCTGCCATGGGCTACCCGCTGACCGCCTCCGTCGCCTTCCCCGCCCTCTCCCTCTTCAACTTGCTGCGCTTCCCGGTCATGATGTTCCCCCAGCAGGTGAGTGACTGGGGAGGTGGGTTCGGGGGTGCTTGCATGTGTATATAGTGTGAGCATGGAGATTTATTGTGTGTGCTTGTGCATGATTGTGGCTACTTACCAGTCATGATGTCCCCTCAGCAGGTGATTGTTTGTGCGAGGTGTGGGGGCGGGGGTGCAGATGGTGTGGGAGTGCATGTTCTTGTGCACCCGTCCTTTGGCACTCGTGTTCACCTGTTTCCAATCACGGCGCACTGCAGATCATGAACCTCATCAATGGCAAGGTGGCGCTGGACAGGATACAGAAGTTCATGCAGGTGGGATGTGTGAGCAGTGTGAGCAGTGTGAGCAGTGTGAGAAGTGTGAGAAGTGTGAGCAGTGTGAGAAGTGTGAGCAGTGACCGGACAGGCCTGGGCGGCTGGCTGGCCGGCTGGCTGGCCGTGCCTTCAGCTGAGCGCCTCCGCCAACATCAGATGAACACCACTGCTGCAGCGCAGTGGCCGCCCACGCCGAGGCTTGCCGCCAGCTGCTGCCCAGCATCGTTTTGCCTGCAACTGCAGCTGCCTGGCAGCTTCCTGTCCGCCGCCAGAGAGGTCACAGCGGACGGCGCTGCACGGTGCCCACTTTCGGCGGGCGGGGGCCGCACAAGGGGAGGGTACCAACCTGCGCCCCCACCGCCCGCGCTGCATGGCACCCATTTCCTTCCTCCCTTTCGTTCCTCTCTGCTAACCGTTGCCCTCTTTGTTTTGCACCCACTCCCTCCACACCCGGCAGGCCGAGGACATGGCGCAGCGGACGGCGCTGCCGCCTGCCGCCCCGGGCCAGCCGGCAGTGGAGGTGGTGGGAGGCAGCTTTGCGTGGCGGGCAGACGCCGAGCCGCTGCTGCACAACGTTGACCTAGCAGGCACGCCTGCTCTGCCTGTGTGTGCCGCTCCACCTCTGCGCCCGCTGCTCTCGTCGCTGTGGCCCGCTACAGTGGCAGGAGTGCGCATTGCTCCTGTCACTGAGCTCCTTGCATGACCATGTGGGGCGTCCAGTTGTGGGTTCACCACTCCACGAATTCCGCTCGGCACCCTGCAGTGCCACGTGGCGCCCAGCTGGTCATTGTCATGGGAGCTTTGGGACCCAGCAAAGCTCCCCTCCCTCCACCCCCACCACCCGTCCCGCCGTGCATCCCTCTCCTCCCTTCTACCTGCAGTGCCGCGTGGCGCCCTGGTCATCGTCGTGGGGTCGGTTGGCTCCGGCAAGAGCTCCCTCCTGTCGGCGCTGCTGGGCGAGATGGCGGCGCTGGCGGGCAGCGTGGTGGTGCGCGGCGGCACGGCCTACACGCAACAGGACCCGTGGATCCAGGTGGGTGGGTTCCTTCCTGTTGGGTGCTGGGGGTGCTGGGGGGGCGGGGGGGAGCGGGCACCGTGTGGTGTGGCATAGTGGCATGCGGCAGCCTACACGCAGCAGGACATGTGGATCCAGGTAGGGGGTTGCGTGTGAGGCAGCGTGGCCTTCGGGCGCACAGATGGTGGGTAAAAGGGCATGCATCTGACTCTTGTGTG
The DNA here is from genome assembly GCA_029339195.1 of Micractinium sp. NFX-FRZ. Classification (NCBI taxonomy): domain Eukaryota; kingdom Viridiplantae; phylum Chlorophyta; class Trebouxiophyceae; order Chlorellales; family Chlorellaceae; genus Micractinium; species Micractinium sp. NFX-FRZ. Next base: position 33,601 of record JAPTJF010000356.1, on the reverse strand, counting down.
CCCTGCAGAAGGCCACGCCGAGGGACACCATCCCACTGGGTGCTCCACCATATGTGGTCAAAGCACAGGGCTACTCCGTGTGTACGTCCCTGGCACGTGCCCTGCAGACCGCCACGCTGCGGGGCAACATCCCCTGATGGGTGCTCCATCCATTACAGACGGTTATTCGCACAAGGCCAACCCTCGTGTGTTTTCGTATGTCCTGCAGAACGCCACGCTGCGGGACAACGTCTTGATGGGAGCCCCGCTGGAGGTGGACAAGTACGAGGCGGTGCTGGACGCCTGCGCCCTGCGCCCAGACCTCGACATGCTGCCCGCAGGTGCTGTTGGCTTGCTTTTGACAGCCATACTTGTGACAAGGATGTGGGTCTTGGGGTGTGGGGTGTGGTCAACGCCTTGCGCCCCCACCTGCGGCATGCTGCCCGCAGGGGTGCGCAGGGTTGTGTGTTGGGATTTGTGGGTGGCCACACATGCAACAGGGCAGGTAGCTTGGCAAGGAGCAGGTAGCCGTGCATCATGGCCCGTGGCTTGACGCAGCCCATGTCTCTTCCCTGCTGCTTGCGCCTCTGCAGGCGACCAGACGGAGATTGGCGAGAAGGGCGTGAACCTGAGCGGCGGGCAGCGGCACCGCGTCGCGCTGGCCCGCGCCTGCTATGCACAAGCAGGCGAGTGCAGGGGTCGGTGGTGCCGGCGGGGTGGCTGTAGCCGTTGTGTCTGCACAGCCAAGGCTATGCTAGCGGGAGCACGCTGCACCGCTGCGCTCGCTTTCCCCGGACAGTGTGCGCTGCTGTGCCCTGCACCCCTACAGCCTTGCTTGCGTATACTGCCTGTGCAGGATGGCAGCCACCCTGCATGCTGTGCCAATGACATGCCATGCTGCGCCCTGCTGCGCTGCCCTGCTGTGTCTCCCCTGCAGACGTCTACCTGCTGGACGACCCGCTGCCGCTGTGCTGTGTCATGACATGCCCTGCTGTGCCCTGCTGTGCCCTGCTGTGCCCCCCCTGCAGACGTCTACCTGCTGGACGACCCGCTGTCTGCTGTGGATGCCCACGTGGGGCGCCACCTGTTTGACCGCTGCATCGCCGGCCTGCTGGCCAAGGTGGGTGCTTGATGTACCCATGAGAAGGAGGACGACTCGCCTTCCTTTCTGCCGCTCAAGATGGGCGGGTTGTGGCCATTGTGCTATGGGGCCCACCTGTTCCGATCCGTCGGCGCCGCTGCAGTACCTGCCAGCTGCCGACAATGTGTGCGTACCGTCATCCCCCTCCCCCCCCGGCACTCGCAGTCCACGCGCATCCTGGTGACGCACCAGCTGCAGTACCTGCCAGCTGCCGACCACATCCTGGTGCTGCGGGAGGGCCGCCTGGCGGAGCGGGGCACATACTCTGAGCTCACGGCACGGGGGGTGGACTTCCACCAATTCGAGCTTTCCTCACCCTCTGCCTCGGCTTCCGATGCCGAGGAAGAAGGCGGGCGGGCACTGGGGGCAGGCGGGGCGGGGCAGCAGGCGGCCGCGGCCCCTCAGGACGACAGTGCAGGTGGGCTGGGCCTTGGGTTGCTGAAGAGGGGGTGGTGGTGGGGAGGCAGCCAGTGTGTGGATCTAGGGCCAGGGGAATGATGCATTCATGCGCTTCAGTAGCCCTGGCCCCAGCCCAGCGCTGCCTCGGCGGCCCCGAAACAGTGCCCCCATGCAGCCTCATGCGGTTGTTTCCCTGCTGTCCCCGCTCTCCCTTATGTTCCCACCTAGATGGCCCACCGCTGCAAGTCTCTGACCCCGCCGTGTGCCACGACCCTCCCCCCTGCTTGCCCGTGCAGAGGAGGCCGAGGGCGGGCGGCGCAGCAGCAGCATGGAGCGTGCGCAGCCCCGGCTCAGCTTGAGGGACAGCGCAATTGAGCTGCAGGCCCGGCAGCAGCAGCCGGCCCAGCCTGGTGCCGCCGCCAACGGATCCAACGGGCACGCTGCGCCGTCCCCCTTAGCACCTGGCAAGGAGGCAGTCACTGTTGCAGCTGTGGCGGGCGACGGCGGGGACATTTGTGCGGCCGCTGAGACTGCGGCGGTCTTCACAGACGTGCCGCTGTTTGACGACGGCTCGCAGGCTGACGACAGCGCAAGCCCAACGCGGGGGGATGGCAAGGTGTCGGTCGGCGGCAGCGGCGGCGCCAAGGTGGGGCGGGGGGGCTGCTGCCATGTGGGGCCAGCTTTCTGTCTGGGGGGCGCTGCCTGGTAACTGACTCACGCCCACGGCACGTCTCTGTCCACTCGCCTCCTCATGCCACGGCAGGCACGGTGCCAGCGCCCCTGTGCTGCTTTTCCCCCCGTGTCCCGCCAGCAACACCCAAGCCTCCCCAACCCACCCTATTACGCCTCCACATGCAGTTCACCCCAAAGACAACCCCCATCATGGCCCCCACCCGCGCCGACCTGCTCACGCAGCCCAAGCCCGCTGCTGCGGCTGCTGCCGCTGGGCCGGGGGGCAAGCTGACAAAGGCGGAGGAGCGGGCGGTGGGGCAGGTGGACCGAGCGGTGTACCTGGCATACTTCAGGTGTGGTGGGCACACAACCCATCTTTAGCTTGACGGTTTGCATAGGCCGGTGTGGCAGGGGCAGACGGGGGCTGGGCATCTGAAGTGGGCTGCGCCGTGTGTTGGCATACAGCATGCATGTGGGTGCATGTGCAGGGCCTGTCTAGGGAGCTGTTGGGTGGTAGCCTGCGTGCGGCTGGGGGTGCGGGCACGGGACGTTGAGTGAGGTGGTCAGCCAGGACTGACCCGCCTCCGGCACCACCCCCTGCCCCGAATGGTGCTTGCCGGCACGCAGGTCTTGGAGCCCCGCCTTCATCATCCCAGCTCTGGTGCTCACACTGGGCTTGACGGAGCGAGGCCTGCAGGTCAGAACTGCAAGAACTGCAGGTTGAAGTGCAGTCAGCTAGCAATGGTGTAGAGCCGGGTGTGGGAGGTTTTTTCGTCTTGTTTGGAAGGCACAGGTGCAGGTTGCGGCCGATTTGGCGCAAGGGTGCTGTGCAGCCGACAGGTGGGAGTGCTGCGCCGTGGACGGCTGCACGCACGTGCCGCCCGCGCGTCACTGCCCCCACCTGCACCTGCGTGCTGCCCAGCAAGGCGCACATGTGCATGCATGTCTTGCGGGCCAGCTTCCCAGGGCAGCACCTGAGCTCTTGAAGGCTCAGCTTCACAGCCATCCTTCTGCCAAGCTCGCCCTACCCGTGCACCCATGCCTGGCCGCGCTTGCACAATTCCCAAGCACACACAGCTGTTTCCGCCCCGCTTCGCAGGCTGCGCACCCCCCCTGGCTCAGCAGCGTGGCCCCTTCTCAACCCAACCCACCCATGCCTGCAGGCCATGCAAACCCTCTGGTTGAGCTTGAGCAGCGTGACCTTGTTTTTCCAACCCCACCCCTGCCTGCAGGCCATGCAAAACTTCTGGCTCAGCATCTGGTCTGAGGCCACAGCGGCGGCGGAGGCGCGGGGCGAAGTGACCCCCAAGTCCTACATGCTCCTCTACTTTGCATTTGGCCTGTCATCCCTCATCTTCCAGGCAAGCCTTGCCGTCGACTAGTCGTCTAGCTGCCGTGCATGCGCATGCTGCTTGCATGCTCCTCTACTTTGCGCTTGGCCTGTCGCCATTTTCCAGGCAAGCTCTACTGGAGCACTCTCAGGCTCCTGCTTTCTGTTCGGCGCTACGTTACGTGCATGCTCCCGAACCTTCTTTTTGCCCTCCTGCCGCTTTGACAGCAAGGCATGCTTGGGTGGTCTCGTCTGATGCACGCTCCTCTATTATTGGTGCTGCACCCCGTGCCGCTCAACTCCGTGCCTCCCAATCCTGCTGATGCCGGTGTGCCAATGCGCTTCCCGGGGGCCGTGTGTGTGCGTGCAGGTCGTCAAGGCGGTGATGCTGGTGTTTGGCAGCGTCAACGCGGCGCGCGTGCTGCAGGTGCGCGCGCTCCCATGTCTTACTGAGTGTCTCTTAACCTTCAATTTTGCACCCACAGCCAGCCCAGCACCCCAGCCGCACGTTGCTACACCATTTTGCGTGGTGCCCAAGTGTGCCGCCCCAGTGGTCAGGAACCTGCCCTCCCAGTGCGGGGGCGCTCCCTCTCGAAACCGCTGGGCTCAATTCACATGCACCCCTCCCCCCCATGCAATGCGTGCAGGAGCGGCTGCTGGCGTGCGTGGTGCGCCTGCCCATGTCCTTCTTCGACTCCCAACCCACCGGCCGCCTGCTCAACCGGTTCACAAAAGATACGGGTGAGGCACCTGGTCGGAAAAGGTGTTGTGAATTACGGAATGATGTTGACATCACCTGCTCAACCGCTTCACAAAGGACACGGGTGAGCTGCGTTGAGTGAGCGACCTGGTCGGAACCCTTGTCATGAAATGCGTAATAGTGAACATCTCGCGGCACAGAGGCCTCGGTTGGCGCCCCGCAGAGCGACGTGGCCCCTCATTCTTTATTCCATACTGTGCCGCTGTTCCTCCAACCCCTGCAGAGTCTGTGGACGTGGCCCTGCAGAGCAGCGTGTCGTCATTCCTCAACTGCGCCATCAGGTGGGTGGGACGCGTTGCGGGGGGAGCCCCAGGCAGGGAGACGGGCAGGCACAGAGCCGGATGCACCGCCACCACTTCCTGCGTGTGCTGCTTCGGGTGCAGGGCGCCTGCCTCCCTGCCCAGCAGCAACTTTGGGGGATGGATGGCGTAGCGCAGCTTGGCTCTGCATACACGTTGTGACTGCGGCCCAACTCATGACCCACCTGCCACCGCCGCCGCCGCTGCCTGCCTCTACGCGCTGTGCGCTGTGCGCTGCTGCAGTGTGCTGTGGTCCCTGGTCGTCGTGGTGGCCGTGTCCCCCGGCATCCTGGGCGCCATCCTGCCCCTCACCGTCTCATACTACTTCATACAGGTGGGACGCATTGTGTGTGCTTACTATGATCAGTGGCGCTGTTTGGCGTGCATTTCCAGCACCACGTGCAGATGTTTGGCTGCTGCCGTGAGCTGCGTGCATGTGCCTGGTGTTCCGTTGATGTGTCCCACCCACCCCGCCCCGCAAGCCTTCCTGCCTTCCTACACCCATGCATGCGCTAATCCTCGGTTCCACCCACACACCTCCCCCAAGACTGTGCCCACCCCGCCCCACCCCACCTACCCACGCATCCCACCCATTCTTTCTCCCCTCCCCGCCTTCAGACCCGCTACATCCGCTCCTCCCGCGAAATCAAGCGCCTGGACAGCCTGGCCCTGAGCCCCATCTTCGGGCACTTTGGGGAGACCCTGCAGGTGGGCCTCTCATCTCTCTCTTTCTCTGGTGGCCTTGACTTTGGGTCACAGCGCGATCACAGCGCGTCCACGCTGGCAGCGTGCCTCCTGAAGCTGCACATCAACTACGCGTGTGCCCTCCCGTCTCCCTGCCCCTCGTCCCCGCGTGCTCCCCGCAGGGCCTGGTCACGGTGCGTGCCTTCCGGCAGCAGCCCTCGTTCGAGCAGCGCAACTGCCAGCTCATGGACGGCAGCAACCGCGCCTGGTGGCCCGCGCAGGTGCGTGCTGTGTGTGTGTGTGTGTCGTTGCCCGCGCAGGCGCAGGTTCGTGCTGTGTGTGCTCGCTGGTGCACTGGGGTGTGTGCATGGCCCAGGCAGGGGTGCAGAGGGGATCGCGCCGGCTGGCCGCTGCTGCATGTCCCGCTACCAACTCGCCGCCCTCCGCCCCTCCTGCACTGCAGTGCTTCAACCGCTGGCAGTGCAACTTGTGAAACAAGGCACGCTATGTATCCAACTCCCCCGCCCGGCCCCCTCCCACACCATGCAGTGCATCAACCGCTGGCTATACAACTCGCAACACAAGACACCTGTCTCCCCCCGTCTGCACACACACACTTACACGCCACCCACCCCCCTTGCTCTCCCCCTTTTGCCCCTGCAGTGCATCAACCGCTGGCTGTACGACTCGTGACCCGAGGCACGCTTTCTACCTACTCTCCCCGCCCCTTACCACCCCCCACCCCACCTTCCACACCCTGCAGTGCATCAACCGCTGGCTGTCGGTGCGCCTCGAGCTGCTGGGCATCTCGGTTGTGTTTGGCACCGCTGTGCTGGTGGCCGTGGCGGCCCCGCGCAGCGCCGGGCTGGCGGGGCTGGCGCTGACGTCGGCGCTCAACCTGACGGGCCTCATGAATTGGATGGTGCGGCAGACGACGGAGCTAGAGGTGGGCGGGGGTGTCCGAGGGCGAGTTCTTTCCTCTGTTGGTGCGCAAGTTTCAGCCGAGCGTGGCCGAGCATGGGCGCGTGGGGCGGATGTGTTGGTGCACAGAGTGTATACTTCGGTCAGAAGCGATAGTCAACGTGACGCGTTGAGCACACATATGAGTTGCTACATTCTATCCACAACAGGCGCTTCTTTCCTGACTGCAGGTCAACATGAACAGCGTGGAGCGGATGATCGAGTACACGTCTTACGAGCCGGAGGCGGCGGCGATCGTGGAGGGGCGCCGCCCGCTGCCCAACTGGCCGCAGCATGTGAGGAGGGGGCGGGGCAGGATGGGAGGCCTGGAGCCCCTGGCGGTGCAATGCCGCCCCCAGCTTATTTTCACACATGCCCAGCTCGTGTCCCTGTGCCCTCTGGCCTCTTGCCTTTACTCAGGGAGCGATCGAGGTGGAGCGGCTGGTGGTGCAGCACGGGCCACAGCTGCTCGCCCACCAGTGGTCCGCTGCCCCGTCACCCTGCCCCATTATCCTTGTTTCCAGGGAGCGATTGAGGTGGAGCGGCTGGTGGTACGCTACCGCCCCGAGCTGGACCCCGTGCTCAAGGGCATCTCCTTCAGTGTGCGGGGCCGCGAGAAGGTGGGTGGCCAGTCAGGAGGCTGGCAGGGGGCGCGTGTGTTTGGCATGCTTGTGCTGTCAGGCTGTGACCAGGGAATCATCTGCTGTGCAGGCTCTTCTTCTGGGCTGTGCCCGCTTGTGGGTGGATGCAACATGGGAGGTGGGGCAGCTGGCTGGCCGGGGGACATCACATATAGTGGGTGGGGCTGTGGGATGGCGGGCGGGCAGGGCAAGCGGGTGTGTGGCCCCACCCACCTTGTGGGTTGGCAAGTGTTGGCATGCCGTGTATGGGCAGCCTGAGGCGGGTCGGCGGACGCCGCACAGCACGCCGGGCATCCGGCTGTGGTGACGCCCCAACCACGCATGCTGCGCCGCGCCGTGCTGTGTTGTGCTGCGACGTGCCATGCCCTGCATGCTGTGCTGTTTACGACGTGCTGTGCTGTGCCATGCTGTGCTGCGCTGTGCAGGTGGGCGTGGCGGGGCGCACGGGTTGCGGCAAGTCCACCCTGATGATGGCTTTATATAGATTAGGCAAGTGGAGATGGGGTGTGGGTGGGGTGGGGCAGGGGAGGGAGCGGATGCGTGCTGTGGGTGGGGTGGGGTGGGGTGGGTAGTTTGGGAAGGGGCAGCAGCAGGCATGCAGCGAGCAGGCAGCAGGCATGCAATCGCACACACAAACGAGCCAAGGAAGCTCGTGCCGACACGCTTGTTGCATGCTCCATGCACACATCTGTGTGCCTCTCCCCCGCCTGCAGTGGAGCCCAGCAGCGGGCACATCGCGATTGATGGGCTGCTCTCCAGCACTTGGAAACAGCACACGAATGAGCACATTGTGGTTCCCCGCCCGCCTGTCCCCGCCTGCAGTGGAGCCCAGCAGCGGGCGCATCGCGATTGATGGGCTAGACACCTCCAGCATCGGACTGTACGACCTCCGCTCCCGCCTGGCGCTGGTGCCCCAGGTGCAGAGCTGCCACGAGGTTTCCATCCGGAGGTCTGGCCTGTGGTGTGCTTCGCTCCTTCCCCCGCTCCATCCCCCGGCGCAGTGGCCTCCACCACCAGCGCTCCCGCCTGGCGCTGGCTCCGTACCCACACTTACTCGCTTACATACTTAATTGCTTTCCTTACTCGCTTGCATACTTTATTGTACATACTTTATTGTTGTCCTTGCATGCTTTCCTGTGCAGGACCCGGTCATCTTCTCGGGCAGCGTGCGCTCCAACCTGGACCCCTTTGGGGATGCGGGCAGCGACGAGCGCATCTGGGGGGCGCTGACACAGGTGTGTTGGGTGGGGGTGGGGGGGTGGGGGCGGGCGGGGGGGATGGTGAGGGGGTGGGCAATGTTTGACGCCCCATTCAGAGTGCCGGTCAGGCACTGAGACGCTGCCTGCGGCCCGCCGCCTGCCTGCCTGCCTGCCCCACCATCCCCCATCTTGCCCACACCCTGTTGCGCTCCCACCCCCTGCCTTGCAGGCCGGCCTGGCGGATGCTGTGCGTGCTATGAGCGGCGGGCTGGACGCTCAGGTGGGGATACTGCAACTGTTGGCAATCGGGCAAGTGCCCCTCGGCGTTATCATCTAGCGGCGCATCCAGACGAGGCTCTCGCGCTGTGCACGGCCCTTTCTCCCCTTCCCCACCTGTGTATGGGCGCGCAAGTGGCGGGAACCCCTCGGTGGTCCAGGCTGCTGTCTAGCCCTCTACGCCTCCTTGAGTTGTATGCGTGTCCCACCTTCTTTCTTCCTGCCATGTGGCCCTTCAGGTGGCGGAGGGTGGCGGCAACCTGTCGGTGGGCCAGCGCCAGCTGCTGTGCATGGCGCGCGCGCTGCTGCGTGCCGCACGCATCCTGGTGCTGGACGAGGCCACCAGCAACGTGGACAACGGCTTGGATGCCCTGATTCAGGTGACTCCTCACAGATTAAGATGGACTCTGGGTGGGAGGGTGCGTGCGTGGGTGGGGGCACGGGACGACTCTTTGCGCTCATCCATGTCCCACCCACTGATTTCCTTCTCACTTACTCCCCCCGCCCCCAACTGCCTCCCCTCCCCTCCCTCCCCTGCCCGACCAGACCACCATCGCCTCGGCCTTTGCCGACTGCACCGTGCTCACCATTGCCCACCGCCTGCACACAATCATGGACAGCGACCGAATCCTGGTGCTGGATGCGGGCACTGTCAGAGAGCACGACACCCCCGCCAACCTGCTGGCCACCCCAGGATCAGGTGGGTGGGTGGGTGGGTGGGCGCGGGAGGGGAAAGCGGCGGGTGTGTGTGCGGAAAGGGGGCAGAGTGGTGGGGCAGCAAGGGAGCGGGACACCTGCTGCCCCCCCCGGATGGGTAGGTGCAGGGCCCCCGGCTGTGCTGTGCAGAAGTATGTAGAAGTAAAGAGGAGGGGAGGTGAGGGGCCGGCAGCAGGACGCAGCAAGAGTGGGGGGGGGGGGCGGCATCAGCGCTGGCCGCACGGGCTCAAGCGGTTGCAGGAGTGCGGGAGCTGGACGGGGCGGCAGCGGTGCGCGGAGGAGCGCTCTCTACGATTTTTTTACACTTCCACCCTGTCTGCCCGTGCCCCACACTTTGCAGCCTTACGTGGCACGGCTGAGGCGCCAGCCCCTCCGCCACAGCTGTGCCTTGCATCTTTGGCATCTTAAAAACTCACCCGTGTGTTTTGTTGTGCTCTCATGTGCGTGCAGCGTTCCGTGGGATGGTGGAGGAGACGGGGAGGCACCGGGCCCACGGCAGCAGCGGCAACCTTGAGAGCACGGCGTCGGCAGCTGCGGCTGTGGCGCAGCTGGGCCAGGGCCCTGGGGCTGCAGCTGCCGGGAAGCTGTAGTGCCAGGCACCCCCCTGTGGACAGCTCGGCAGCTTGGTGACAGGCTGGCTGGCTGGCTGCCGTGATAGCATGCGCGGCTTGCTCATGCCATGATAGCATGCATGGGTCACCCCCCTCTGGGAGCAAAGCGCCCATTCTTTATCATCCTCCCTCTCCCTGTTTTGAATGCCTGTCCTCGGATTTCATCTGTCTGTGCGTCAACTTTCCGGCTCGTGATCCTTCCCCGCCTCTCTGAGCTTCCCTGTGCCTTGCGTCTGCCAGCTTTCAAAAGCATGTTGGCAAGCATTGCAGCCGCGCAGCAGACAAGCTCCCTCGCCGCACACTGCCTGGCTGCTGGGTCGGTCAGTCAGTACATCCCGCTGGATGCTGTCCAGTGGGTCAGTCGGTGCATCCCAGCTTGGCTGATGGGCCCAGTCAATACATCCCCGCCGCCGCCGTCCAAGAGAGCTCCATCAGCAGCGTGCCGCCCCCCGGCGCCGGCACGTCCTGCAGCGGCCAGCTGCCGCGCAGCCGCCCCCGGCGCTGCACCTCACGCAGCGGTACCGCCGCGCGGCCCTGCAGGCGCAGTAGGGGCAGCAGGGGTCTGGGAGGCAGGGCGGGTCCAGGCCGGCGTGCCACCTGGTCCCCAGATGCTGGCTGGCCGGGCAAGCAATCCCTCACACGCGTGAGCCTCACATGTGACGCATTATTCAAGTGCAGCGCCCTACACTTTCTCTGCACCGTGCAACGCTGCAGCGGGCATGCCGAGCGATGCAACACAGGGAGGCATGCCATCTCAACTGTCCTGGGTGCAGGGGACGCAGCCCCGCAGCTTCACGGACCCCTCCAAACCTCTGGTGGAGCACCTTCAGGGCTATGTCAAAATGAAACCTTGTTTGTTGTTCCCTACAACCCTACCTCCAGACCCTTGACGGAGCACCCTCCACAGCCCACCTTGAACTTGTCTTTGCGCAGGAGGTGGGAGGACCAGATCTCAAGGGTGACCAGCGTGCCCTCTGCTGACGCCGTCTCCCCATCCACCAGCAGCTCCAGGCTGAAGCAGGGGCCAGGCATTGGGTGGACATGTGACGATATTGTTAGGGTTGAGTGTGTCCCGTGCCCTCAGCTGAAGCTGTTTCACCGTCATCATCAGTCAGCTCCAGGCTGCATGTGTGGGGAATAGGTTTTAGCGAAAGGGACTGGGTGTTGGCGGTGAGCAGCCTGTGTCCTGGCCGTCAACCAGCGGATCCAGGCTGGCGCCATGTCAGCGGAAGGCGGGCGGGCAGGTAGGACGGGGCACGTCAGCTGCAGGCAGGTGGTGCGCTGGCAGGTTGGCCCCATTGGTAAGCGCAGCAAGGATTCGCAAATTGTACTGTCTTGTGCTGCTGGGATCACGCTGAAAAGGGTGGCAAGCGGCCGCTAGCGGGGCAGGCAGGCGGGCACACCTCTCAGCGCAGGACACCTCTCCTCAAACACTGGATTGCTCTCGTGCAGAGTCCGCTAATTATACGACTTTCCTGCTTGCATGCAAGCGCGTCATCTGTCTGCTCACCTCTCGCCAGAAACCGGGGTCGTGCTTGTGCATGAAGTCGGCTTACCCTCCCCCCCTCTTGCATGCAAGTGTGTTACGTGTGAACGTACCTCTCATCAAACACCGGGTTGCGCTTGTGCAGGAAGTCCACCTTGCCCCGCTCCGTCACCCGAGTGATGTGATGCCCCACGCCGATGCGCACCTTGCTGCACACACAAGGGCATGCAGGTGGGGGCAGGTCAGGAACGGCGGCCGGGTAGGGGGATGAGTGGCAGGTGTGCAGGCAGATCCAGGCAGGCGGGCAGGTGCTTACTTGGGCAGGACGCGCTGTGCAGGAAACGGGGAGCTCCAGGAGGCCTTACGGACTCACGCACTGGTTGGCACTGAACCCCGCAGCCCAGGCAGCAGCTCAGGCAGCAACAGCTGAAGCAGCAGCAAGGGGGCGCGCAACGAGCCGTCGTATGGCCAGGCTAGCCCAAGCCCGCTCACTAGTTGCGCATGAACCCTGCAGCCCAGCCAGCAGGTCAGGCAGCAGCTGCTGAAGCAGCGTCGCGCAGCACGCAACGAGCAGGCTAGCCCAAGCCCGCTCACTAGTTGCGTGTAAACCCCGCGGCCGCCTTGCTGGCCAGTCCCTCCGCCCTCTCCAGGTGTATGCCCAGCACGCCGCTGCGCAGCAGGGGAGGAACCTTGGACGGGCGGCTGAGCCGATGTAGGGCACGTGACGCAATGCCGGGCAGCAGCAGAGCAGCAGCAGAGCAGCAGCAGAGCAGCAGTAGAGCAACCAACATCAGAGGGAGATGCAGCAGCAGCTGCAGAGCTACAGCGGCAGCAGCAGCAGCAGCAGATGCAGCAGCAGCAGAGCAAGCAGAGGCAGCAGCATCAGCAGCAGAGCAAGCAGAGGCAGCAGCATCAGCAGCAGGGCAACAGCGGCAGCAGCAGCAGCGGCAGCAGCGGCAGCGGTAGCAGCCAGGGCCACCTGCGCAGCAGTGCGGGGACCTTGGATTGCCGGCTGAGCCGCCGCATTAGGGTCACAATTCCGGGCCGTCCCGCTGACATGGCCGCTTCCACCTCCTGCTGAGTGAAGGCGCTGAAGCTGCACTGCACGTGCAGCCGGCACTCCTTGCTGCCAGCGCCGCCGCCTAGGTTGGCCAGCGCGGTGGGCACGGCGGCTGTCAGCCGGCGCAGCGCCAGTGACTTGCGCTGCAGGTGCGAGGACGGCGACTGCCCAGCGGCCGCCTGGCTGCCCTGACTGCCGCGCCTGCAGCAGGCACAGGGGTTAGTCGAAAATCAAGCTGTCGTGTATTGGCAGAGGGCGTAAGGGCCCAGTCCGAGGCCCCCACTGCCCTGCCAGCACATAGCCTGCCTGCAGGATGTTGCAGTGGTCACAGAGGGTCAAGGATGGTCACGGCCACGTCAAACAGCAGCAGCAGCTGCAGCAGCAGCAGCAGCAGCAAAAGCAGCAGCACAGTGATCTCACCCCTGTGGGCTGCCCCCCCGAGCCGTGTCGTCCATGCCAGCTGGCGTAGGTGACGGCGCTCCGGCTCCCGCGCTGCTGCTGGCAACGCCGCCCGCTGCCGCTGCCCCCGCCGCGTCGCTGCCCCCCTGCATGCTGCTGCTGCTGCTGCTGTTGCTGCCACCCCGGCGCAGGCCCAGCGCTTGTATTGCTGCCGCCGCCTTCCTGCTCTTCCAGCCGCGCTTGTGCTGCTTGTGGGGCGGCACGACGGGCAGCCAGAGGTCGTTAGCAGCACCAGGGGAGAGGTCCAGGCTGCGGAGGGGCACCTCTGCCTGCCCCATCTCTTCATCCGACAGCAGCGTGTCTGCAGCAGGGGCAGTGCCGTTTCCTAGGTTAGTAGCAGAGAGCGCTCGGGAAGCGGCAGCAGGCGGTGCCGACGCGAGTGCATATGGAGCAGACGGCCAGCCCGGCCTGGCACGGCATGGCCCGGCATGCAGCAGGCAACAGGAGTGCAGCACTTGTGTCGCTCACGGCTTGGATGCCGCCAGAGCCAACAGCCTGCCCAGCATGGCAGCCTCCCGAGTGCGCAAAGCGAGGATGCATGGCGCCCACCCCGCCCTGGCTAGCAAGAATTACGTGTGTGCTTCCTCACTCAGCATGCCTCCACTCATTGCCGCTCACCCCCCACCCCGCTCTGGCTACTAAGAAGTGCGTGCTTGCTTCTTCACTCAGCATGCCTCCACTCGTTGGCACTCACCCGAGTCATATAGCACGAGCGTGAGGGACTGGTAGCGGGTGGAGTGCACGATGAGGGTGAACTGCTCGTCCCACAGCGGGCTCAGCGTGCGGCTCCTCACGCTCGTCCGGAACCGGCTCTCCTCGCGCACCCACAGCCTGCGGCAAATGACGGTGATGCAATGCACTGCTCAGAAGCGTTTTGTCCTACAGCGCTGGCAGGCTGCCCCAGGCGCCCGTAAAAAACATGCTCTCCTTATGCACCCCACAGGTCACACCGCAAGTGACACTCAAATGCCACCAGTTTGTATACTATGTAATGAGATCAGTAACTAATTTTAGTCATGAATTCAGTAAGCAAACAAACAGGCAGCAGGGCTGACGGCCCTCGCCTACATAGAGGTCCCTCGCCAGTTTGTGTGTAATGAACAAAGCAGTAAGCAGGGCTGAAGGCCCGCCCCCACCTGACGTAGGGGTCTGCCCTGCCTCCCCACCAGTCCATGCGCGGCACGTTGACAGCCTGCAGCACTCGCACCTCCAGCAGCCCCTCCGGCACCTGCACAGTCGCAAGGAAGCACGGGCTGTGTCTCTATTCATGAAGTGAAGTGAACAGCAGGGGTGGGCAGCAGCAGCAGAGCACACACACACACAACATGAAGTGCTCGCTGTGTTGACTGGGCGGCAGCCGGACAGGCGGCCCTGCTCGCCTGCTTGCTCTCCAGCCACCCAGCCAACCTACAGTCCGACTGGGGGCTCGCTTGCTCTCCAACCAGCCAGTCAACCTCCAGTCCGGCTAGCTTTCAGTCAAGCTGCCACACCGTGCGAGGACACATCCCCCAGCTGGCGCAGATGGGGAGGCACGGCGCCCACCTGACGGGGCGGGCCCGAGGGCGGCGCGCCCGGCAGCGGCAGCACGCAGCTCTGGGGGAAGACGTAGGGGGCCAGGCCTTTGGTGCGTATGAAGGAGCTACGCAGAGGGATGCGGTTGGGAAGTGGGTGGGTGGGTGCGTGGGTTGTTTGTGTACGTGTGGGGTAGAAGGGGGAGGCATGGGGGGCAGAACCTTCCAGGGAGAGAAGTTGGGGGATGAGTGCCAAGCACAGACGCTCTCCAGCTGGCCAGTACAGATCACTGGGTGGCCGAACACGTGTGCACATGTGCATGCAGGTGCCTCACTTAATCCAGGCCTCCAGGCCAGGCAGCACAAACGGGTTGCCCCCCAGCACAGACGTCTCGTAGCTGAACTCTGCAGGGGGTTGGGAGCAGGTAGACGGAAGATTCAGAATCCCCTCCGGTACATTGTAGCTAGTAAGCAACTGAATGGTGAAGGTTGGCCCCCAGCAAAGACATTTTGTGGCTGAACTCTGCGGGGAGTGGGGCACATGCGGTCGTCGTGAGGTTGGGAACGCAGCTCACAGTTGACCAGGACGAAACTCCGGGCTTGTAACACATGTAATGCGCTGCGCTCTGGGTGCTGCGCTTGGAGCATACTGCAGGCACCAAGTGACCTGGCGCTGGCCTGGCATCCACATCAGCGATGCCCAGGCGGCCCCTGGCTGGCATGGTGCTGACCTGGCACCCCGCAACCATGCTGACCTGGCATGCCCATGAGCGACACCCGGGCGGCTCCCACCACGGGCAGGTCGCTCAGCAGCGGCGCCAGAGTGAGGCGCAGGGTGCCGCGCACCACCATGCTGCGTAGACCGACCTGAAAGGTCGGGGAGGGGGCACGTGGCTGGTATTCATTACGGTGCTTAGGTGCACGAGCGTGCCAGTGAGAGCAAGCGTGCCTTGCACCACGATGGCTTGCATCCCGACCTGCGGGGTGGGCTTGCATCACAGTACCGGGTTTCAACCCTTGAATGGGCCACAACACCACGCGCCGCACGCCGCCCGGCAGGATGGGACGGGCGAGCAGGGCATGTCCTGCTGCAACTAGAAGTGCGCCAGCATATAGATGGTAGTGAGGTGCCCTTACGCAGGAGAGTCACTGGCACCAGGAACCTCCATAGTACCTGCCACGCTAAGTGACCAGCCACAGGGTGCCTGCTCACCTTCACCACGACGGCGCGCTTCACCACCGTCCACACCTGGCGCAGCAGCCCCCGCCCCCGCTGCATCTCCGCCTGCTGCTCCGGCATGAGGCTGAACAGCAGCTTCACTGCGCAGCGAGGGAGGCCAGCAGGGACACACACCCGGGGAGTCATAACACATCGATTGGACTGGTATACCAGGCAAGTAGAGTGGGGCGCAGGCATCAGGCATAACAGCAGCTTCACTGCACATCAAGGGAGGCCAGCAGGCACATCACTTGTGGGGGGGGGGGGGGGAATGCAGCAAAGCAGTGTGGCTGATTGTGTAGCGAAGGAAGTGCGGCACGAGGCTGACCAGCACTGCTGGCAGGCCCACTGCGGCAGCGGGCAGCAGGGGGCAAGCGTGCAGACAGTCTGAGAGATGCATCGCGCCAGGCGCTACTACACTGCTCTGAAATGCAACACAGCACAGCCCTGCCCGTGCCTGAGGCTGACTAGAAGATTAACTGCGGCAGGGGTCAGCAGACCCAACAAGAACTGGTGACAGCGCTAACGACGAGGCAGCACAATGTGACCCATTCTGATGGCACACGAGCTGCGTCCTGAACTGAAACCCCTTCCACCTAGCTGTTCCAGGACAAGGAACCGCCTGGCTGCGCATGGCGCGCGGTGGATGCTGTTGCAAGTGACTAAGCAAGAGAAAGCTGTCGCTAGGGACTGGGCAAGAGGAAGCTGTTGCCAGGGACCAGGCAAGATAAAGTGCCCACCTTCCATGTCGCTCTTCCACGCAAAGGTGTAGTCAAAGGCCAGCTCGTCCTGCACCGCTGAGCTGGCACCTGCACCGCCGCCAGCTGGCGCCCGCTGTACCGCCTTGACCCCGGAGATGCGCGGTGGGGCCTGGCCCAGGTAGAAACCCCGCAGCTGGCGGAGCAGGCGTGGGGGGGGAGGGGGAGGAGAAATTAAAAGAGGAGGAGGAGGAGGAGGTGGTGGAGGAGGAAGAGGTGGTGATGTGAAGCATCATGCGGGTAGCTGATGCTGGGAAGCAGGGCTGACAGGAAGGGAGTGGCTGCCGAAGCACTGCTGGCAGCTACAGCTAGAGCACTGATGACCGCACACCAAACAAAGGCAGAAGATACCAGCCAGCCTGCTTGCCTGCCCAGCTGGTGGCTCCCTCACCTCCACAAGAGCCCCAGACAGGAAGCGGGGGCGCCACACAGCCGAGCTGTTGAGCATCTGCTCCAGCCGGCCGCCTTTGGCCGCCTGGCGGGCCGCTGCAGGCATGATGAGGGTAAGGTTATGTTGAGGTGTGAGGCTGCTGAGCAGCTGGCGAGAAGCTAATACGTGCCAAGGACAACTGTAGCGGCCATCCCCACACTTGCAAACATGTTGAGCAGCCGCCCCCACTGGCTGCTGGCAAGTAGCTTTGCACGGCCTGTGCCAGTAGGTGCCTGGCTGCTCCCCTCACACCGGTCAACGACACAGCAGGCAGCATGCAGCACTGAGGAGGCCGGCGGGCACCCCTCCATGCGTAGGGCGCTTGCCTGCGCTGGAGATGTGTGGCCACAGCGTGCCCAGCGCAGCGTTCACCCACTCCGGCTGGCGCGCCACCTGGGGGTCAGACACCTGCACGGCGAGCACAGCAGGCTCAGCAGGCTCAGCAGGACGAGTGGCCACAGCGTGCCCGGCGCGGCGTTCACACACTCAAGCTGACATGCCGCTCGCGTCTCCATAATTTCTGGGGGAAAGCGACAGAAAAGGGCCTACAGAACGACTGCTTGTCACGCGATGTGCTGGAAGGCGGGACCCATCCCGAAGTGCAGGAGGCACATCAGGAGCTCGGGCACCAGTGCGCCTTTTAAAGTAGTGTAAACTGCCTGCAGTGCCGGTGGCCTCACCCACGGCGGCAGGCTGTCCCCAAGCAGAGCCTGCAGGGTCTGCTCATTCCAGTCAGCCTCTGCCGCAGCCTGCACTTGCATTGCAGCCCAAACACGCGCAGGGAGAAGTGGCATGCACGGTCAAGCGGCACGCGGATGATGGGCAGGGCTGCAGGCAGGGCTTCAGGGGTTCCAGCGCGCTACGTCCTGGGCTGTCTGGTTGGGTCACACGAACGCAGGCAGCACACGACGCGGCGCAGTGTTGTGCTAGCCCCACCCGTGCTCCAGCGGCCCACCTGCAGCCGACGGTGCCGCCGCTGGTGTGAGCGCAGCGCCGCGTTGCCGGCCCACAGGCAGGCGGCCAGCCCCAGGCTGCCCAGCAGACCGCCCACTATCAGCCACAGCAGAGCTCCGGCGGCAGAGGCGGCCTGAGGCGGGACGCAGCAGCAGGCCGCCGGGGGAAGCGAAGGCGCGGAGTGCACCACAGCTGCCCCCATCCTGATGAGGCAGCAAGCAGGCAGCTCTGGGTGCTGGGGATGGCCGTCCAAGGCGGCTGGCAGTGCTTAACACATGTACAGCCTGCAGCCTGCACCTTCCAAGTTCGGGGCTGCCTCGGTTACATCAAACTGTTTGCTGCTCGCCGATTCTGCAGCGGCAAGGTGCGGAGGCCATGATACGACAGAAGGCATGCACACGGCTGCCACCGCCGCCGCGCCACGGCCGGCGCCAGCGCCGCTGCTGTGCCGTGCCGTCGTCGCTGCCCCGAGGGTCAAGGGGCGGGGCACCGTGTGTGACTGTTGCCAGGCATTAGCACGAACACTTTAGCAGGAGCACTTTAGCAGGAGCGTTTAGCAGCTGGACGAGGCAGGGGCACCCGCACCGGCGGGTGCAGTCGCGCCCTGTCCTCCCCCTCCTTATGCCGCATGCACCACTCTCGCTAGCTCTACGGGACGACGGCCATGCAGAGCGCTGTCTAATGCGGGGTATTACAGAGCAGCACGTAAGCAGAGGGAGACGTAGGGGCACGCGCATCGAAGTCAGTTGGGGGGCTAAAGAACAAACGAAAGAGGGGCCTGGGAACGAAATGTGAGCAGCCGGGTGCAAGCCGGGGGATTGACAGGCGGGAGACAGGGAGAGGCAGCTCATGCCACAGGCCGGCAAGAGGCCCGCTGACGGGAAGCACACCCCGACTGCCGCTGCCGTCCTGCCTGCCTGCCTGCCTGACAACCCTTCAAGGGCGGGGCAGGGGCTCTGGTCTTCTTCTTCACTTGGTGAGGTTCTCGAGCACATTGGTGTCGGTCACAATCTGCAGGCACAAAGGCAGTTCAGTGCAGCAAGTCACACGACATGCCTCTGGAAGCAAAACTCTTGCCGTCTTCAGACAGTCAGTCTGGCCCACAAGCGGCCAGGCCAGCGCCGGTAGTGGGAAGCTTGACGGCGCTCTAACCCTCCAGCACGCCCTCGCCACGGCTTGCCTCGGGCAAGCAGGAAGCAAGAGACGAGGAGGTGACAGCAGCAACCCAGCACTGCAGGCAGGCCAGCCACGACGTGGTCACCACCAAGACCACAGCGCGCACCTCGTAGGCAAACCACACCAGGTCAAGCGCCAGCGCCAGCAACACAGCAAAGCACAGCAGGCCGCCGGACCATAGCGCACACCTCGTAGGCAAACCACAACAGGTCGAGTGCCAGCGCCAGCAACACAGCAAAGCACAGCACAGCAGACAGTCTAGTTATGAAATGACCACAGCGCGCACCTCGTAGGCAAACCACACCAGGTCCAGCGCCAGCAGGATGGCGCCAATCTTGATGAGGTTGAAGGCGCCGCCCGCAAAGCCCTCGCTGCGGCTGGCCACCTTCTGCGCCTCGGTCCAGCCCAGCGCGCCCGACAGGCCGCCCACGCCTGCACGGGGCGGGGGGGAGCATGGGTGTGTGCCAAGGTGTGTGCGTGTGTGTGTGCTGCTCACCACAATGCGAGCCCCTGCTGCTGTTACCCATGCAAATGTGTGCCATGGGTGTGGACATTATCTGAGTGCGCGTGTGTGTGTGTGTGTGTGTGTAGGGTGGGGGCATGGCCGCTGCATCTTAGCCAGACCAGCATTGAATCAGACACGCCAGCTCACCCTCCCAGCCGGTGTTGACGTTGCCCTTTGTGGCCAGCCCACACCCGACTCAAACTAGCCGCGAGACTGAAATCTTCCCGGGTAGATGCACAGTGCTCAGCAAGGTGGCTGCTCACCTCCCAGGCGGATGCCGCGTTGTCCTTGGTGGGCAGCCCCCCTCCCACCACACACTCACCTCACGCAACCTCCAAACTAGCGAGTCATTCAAAGTGAGCCACACTGCTCGACAAGCTCACCTCCCAGGCGGATGTCGACGTTGTCCTTGGTGGCCGACCCTCCCAGGCCACAAACTTAACTCACAAAAACCTCAAAACCGCATGATTTCCGGGTTCAAGCACAGTGTGTGCTCAGCAGGGGTGGCTGCTCACCTCCCAGGCGGATGTCGACGTTGTCCTTGGTGGGCAGCTCCCCGGGCTGGGCGGTGTCAAAGCCGCCGTTGATCCAGGCCAGGGGTCCGTAGCCCGCGCGGCTCAGCTGCTCGCAGGCCGCCAGGGAGCTGCGGGAGATTGCGGGGGTGGGGGAACAGGTGGGGGAACAGGTGGGGGGAAGAGGTTGGAAGGGGGAGTGAGGGTGTGTGGGAGGTGTGGAAAAGGTTGATGAGTGGAAAAGGCCGAGGCCGGCTGCTCGCAGGCCACCAGGGAGCTACGGGGGGATGGGGTGGGAGGTGGAAATGAGGGGTTGAGTGAGGGGCGAGATGTGTGTGGGAGGGCTGCGCGAGAGGCGGACTGGGAGAGGTCAAGGCTGCCCACAGGCTGCCCACAGGCTGCCCACAGGCGGAGACAGGCAGAAGACAGGCAGGCACACTTCTTTCAGGCAGGTCGGCCACCTGGCCAGAAGGGACCTGGCCGTGCAAAGTTGCATGCCCCCGGTTGGGATGGATGGCCTGCCCTGTGGTACCGGTGGCTTTGCTGGCCTCCCAATGCAGTGCCCAATCCAATAGTGAACACCGGGGGCCAGCACGTTGGGCCCGTAGCCATCTTGGCTTCCCAACGCAGTGCCGGATGAGGCAGCGAACAGCACTCACATGCAAGACCCACAACCCCTTCTCACCGCAGGCCCTTCTGGCAGGCCACAATGACGGAGGCATCCTTGGGGATGGAGGCCTGCGGGGGAGGGAATGCAACACGTTGCAGTGCAAATGCAACAGTCGTGAGGCGGGCACAGTGAGGGGCTGGCGGGCAGGCCACGATGAATGAGGGGATCATGACTAGATGATGGAGGCCCCAGGGGGAATGGGCACACGGGCTTGGTCAAAGCAAGCGCAGCGCGCCAGCATTACGTGCGCACCGCCTTGTGGCTGTGCCACTGCAGCGGCGCCAGCGCGCACCTGCACCTCGCTCATGAAAGCGGTGTTTGGCTTCATGTGGGAGCCGCCCAGCCACCAGCCGCCCATGCCAAAGTTGGAGGCCTGAGGGGGGGGGCGGGGTGCGCAAGAGAGGGTTGGACGTGAGGTGAGGAGCCGCCAATGCTAGTGGGCCTCGAGGGAAGGGCAAGGTGCAGATGCGTGGCGGTGCTTCGCCGGCAATCCCCCTGCACGGCTATCGCTGAATGGATGAGCAAGGCGCTACAAGAACCCATGGGTATGCACCGCAGCAGCTCACCTGCTTCAGCAGGCCGGCGAGGGACATGTCCTCATGCTCCACAAACAGTGGCACCTCCAAACAGGGAGGCCCCCCCTTCATGTATCCGTGGCAATGCATGCCAGCTCACCTGCTTCAGCAGGCCGGGGAGGGACATGTCGTCGTCCACCACAAACAGGGGCACCTCCACAGCGCCCACCAGCTTGGCCTGTGTGAGAAGGAGAGGGGGGGAGAGGGGAAGGCAACACGTTGTTGAGTTGCGGTTAAGTGTCCTTCATACTAGACAGAAGCACCTCCGCAGCACCCACCAGCCTGGCCTTTGGGCCCGCAGGCGGGGGAGGGCGCTAGGGGTTGCGGGCTCAAGCGCGTATGGTACGTGCAGCCTCCTCCGCATGCACCGGCGTGGCCCCGTGCCCAGCCGGCCGCCCGCCTGCTCCATCCCGACGGGCAGCGCTCATCCCCATCCCTCCAGCCACACCTGGCACCATCAATCTCCCACTCCCCACACACGCCAAGCTGACTGCCACGCGCCGCAAAAGGGCACCCACGGCATCCCATGACGCCCACCCACCTGCTCAATCTCGTGGCGCCCACGGCTGCCCCCCCACCCCACCTGCACAATCTCATGGCGCCCACGGCCGCCCGCTTACCCACCTGCTCAATCTCGTGCGGCGGCCGCACGTCCAGCATCACCCACCCCTCCTTCATCATCTGCCCCGCCTCCTTGGTGCTCACATTCATCACCTTGCCCTCCCGCACCTGCACACATGCCAATGAGGTGCGGAAAAGGTGATTGAAAGATTGTACAACGCACGGGCTGATTCAGTCGGCATTGCCTTGCCCATGCTGAACTGCACACGGCGTGCACGTGGAGCAACGAGCAACCCAGAGGGGGGGGGGAGGGGCATACAAGCGTACAAGGCATGCATTGGCTGTCGCGCCTGGCGGGCAGTTGCATTAGACATGCCACCTGGACCTGACAGGCTGGGAGCTGGCAAATGCAACAACGGATGGGAACTGCGCACTGCTGCACGCAGGGGAGCGCTGGCGGCGGCGTCCGCTTCGAGCCCCCTCGCCCTGCCAGCCTGCCGCACGCCTGCCAAGCGTGCTCGTCTGCTCCCCGGCTGGTGCAGCCTCCCTCCGATGGGGCACCTGGAAAGCACAGGCAGGTGCCGCCGGTGCGGAATGCAGCCAGGCCAGGCCTTCGTACCTGGCTCTCCCACCGCTTCTGCGCTGCGCTCTGGGCCGCCGCGTCCGCCACCGCCAGCGTGCGCAGGCTGCGTGCCACGCGCACAGGGCGCTGCGCCGCAACGCGCTGCTGCACAGAGGGGCGAGGAGCTGCGAGGAAAGGAAAGGAGGGAAAGAGGGAGGCAGGGTGGGGCAGGGAGGACGGTGAGCGGAGGCTGCACGAGCGTGCGCCCTGCGTGCCGCCAGTCACCCCACGGCGGCGCTGCTGCCAGTGGCAGTGGGAGCGGGCAGCGCAGAGCCGCACCTGGCCGCGCCGCTGGCGCGGTGGATGCCATTGCCTGCTGCGAGAGCGCTGCGGTGGCCATGTCTGCTGTGTGCTGAAGGTGGGATCGACGGGGTTTGGCTGGGTGGGGCTGTCCAGGCTAGCGCGGTGCAAAATTGATGTCTACGAGCACCCCGAAGTCCAACTCTGACAGCAAGCGGCGCCCAAATGCATCTTCCTTGAAGATTTTATCTCCCTCGCTGCCAGCCTGGCCGGCACAGCAAAGCACGCCCCGCACAAGCGTCTGTCCCTGTCCATCCAGCCATCGCGCCAGCGATCGCCGGCGCATCACATTGCTCTAGCATATTCTGCATCTCCGCGTGCAGCCCAGACACCCGCTTAACGATGCAAGGCGTTTGCCACACCGACGCGCCCTGCAGGGGGTGGGTGCCCACACAGCGTCCCAGCAGGCGCCACACCCATGCCATCACCTGCCGCACCAGTGCCGTGAGCAGCGGCAGTGGCGCGCCCCGCCAGGCTGCCGCCACCACGGCCAGCAGCAGCAGCAGCAGCAGCGACGGCGCCCACCAGCACCCACAGGCCCCAGCCCAGGCAGCAGATCCCGCCCCTGCATACTGGAAGCAGCAGCTGGAGGCAGTGTCGCGTCGCGCGGCCGCCGTGCTGGCAGCGGCGGCGCTGGCCGCCGCCGCCACGCTGGCGCCGGGCCCACTGGCAGCGCCGCCAGCAGATGCAGTCACTCAGGAGCAGCTGCTGTTCCTGGAGGCCTGGCGGGCAGTTGACCGAGCCTACGTGGACAAGAAGTTTGGCGGGCAGAACTGGTTCAAGGTGAGGTGGGCGTGGGTGGACGCTCTTATGAACAAGGTGCAGCTGGGGGAGCCCGACCCCCTTTCAGCACCGCATCACACCTGCCTTCCACCCTTTTGGGCTTTCAGTAGCCCAGCACAAGCGCCTTCCAACCTGTTCGACCCTTGCAACCCGCTGCGCTGTGCCAGGTGCGTGAGGACGCTCTCAAGAAGGTGCCGCTGGGCAACCGATCAGAAACACACGAGGCGATTCGCAACCTGCTGGCCTCCCTGGGCGACCCCTTCACACGCTTCCTGGCCCCAGACCAATACAACGCGCTCAGGTGGGTGGGCAGGAGGGCTGAGGACAGGCTGAGGCTGGGCTGGGGTGGGACTAGGGGCAGCACAGGCTGCAGGGGGGCACCCTTTCACCTGTGCCCTGGCCCTGACTTAACTACTATTTAAATCACAAACACTTGTTGTGTATTAGAACAAGCATGCATGCAACCGCTACCGTGCGACCGCCTCGCCCCCCGCGCCTGCCCCCCCGCTTCCTCCCACCTCCCTCCCCACAGGCGCAGCACGGTGGGCTCGGTGACCGGCGTGGGCGTCGAGGTGGGCTTCCGGACTGAGGCGGGCAGCACGGCGGCCCTCTCCGTCATCGCGCCCGCGCCTGGCGGCCCCGCCGAGCGTGCCGGCATCCGGCCGGGCGATGAGATCCTGGAGATTGATGGGCAGCCCACGGTGGCGATGTCGCTGTATGCCGCAGGTATGCGAAAGGCAGGTATGCGGGCGGGGCGGGGGGCGCGGCAGGCAGGCAGGCTGGGTGCTGGATGAGCCGCGGCCCTTGCGCTGGTGTGCGGTCGGGCGGGGAGGCTGTGCGACTGGGTGCAGGCCATGCCTCCCCTTGGGCATCATCCCGCACCCCGCCTGCTCCCAGCCTAGATCCACTCCTGCAAAACCCCCGAAGGCAGCTCCTACTTCGCCACTCATGCATTCATCCAGCCATCCATGCATGCATCCATTACATCCACCCATCATGCTGCAGGCAACATGCTGCAGGGGCCTGAGGGCAGCGAGGTGGTGCTCACCGTGAAGCCCGGCAGCGGCGGCGCGGTGAAGGAGCTGCGCCTCACGCGGCAGCCGATCGCCTTCAACCCAGTTGACTCCGCCCTCTGCAGCAGTAGCGGTGAGTGAGTGGGTGGGTGAGTGTGTGAGCGAGAATTGAGCGAGAGAGTGAGTGAGTAAGAGAGTGAGCGAGTGAGTAAGAGAATGAGCGAGTGAGTGATGGCAGCAAGCAGCAGCTAGAGCAGCGACGGCGGCAACCCCGTACTGTGCAGCAGCAGCAGCGGCAGCAGCGGTGAGTGAGCGAGTGAGTGAGGGCCCGCAGCAAGCAGCAGCTAGAGCAGCGACGGCGGCAACCCCGTACTGTGCAGCAGCAGCAGCGGCAGCAGCAGTGAGTAATCAGTCCGGGCGCAGTGGTGACTACATGCAACTGTGCATCCACCCCAATGTCAGCTGGCGCGACAGCTCTGGAAGCTGGGAAGCACCTGCGCCGCCACTTTGCGCAACGCATCGTGAGCTGTCTGTCTATCCAACCCCGCTCTTTGCCCCAGCGCAGGCCGGCTGGCGCCGGGCGACAGCTCCGGCAAGCTTGGCTACATCCGCATTGCCACCTTCAGCAAGCAGACGGCGGAGAAGGTCCGGGCGGCGCTGACGGAGCTCAAGCAGCAGGTGTGGTGGTGGGATGGAGGCGGGGGGCATGTGCAGGTTGCAGGGGCAGGAAATGGGAGGGCACGTGTAGGCTGCAGGGGACAGTTGCAGGGGCAGGGGTTACTTGGTGGCGGTGGGGAGAGCAAGAGGGGCGGCGCTGACGGAGCTGCAGCGGCAGGTGGGGTGGAGGGGCGGCAGGGGCATGAGGGGGCTGCAGGGGCATGTGCAGGGGAGGTGTTGCTTGGTGGCGGTGGGCAGAACAGGGCGGCACCACTGCCTGTACCGCACTGCCCTTCCCTGCTCCTCACCGTGCAGGCACCTGGTCCCTGCCATTGCATTGCCGCCCTCTGCTTCACACTTGCAACAGCAGCGTCGGGCTGTTCCCAGGTCATGCCTATGCTTGACATATCTGTCTCTATCTGTGTGTGTGTGTGTGTTAAATGCATGGCGGCGCGCTGTTCCCGGCTGCGTGTGCTTGAAATATCTGCTTCTTTCCGTGATTTTTGTCATGCAGGGCGTTGAGCGGCTGGTGCTTGATGTGCGCAACAACGGCGGTGGCCTGTTCCCCGCGGGAGTGGAGGTGGGGCGCATGCTGCTGGACAGGGGAGACATCGTGCTCATCGCAGACAGGTGCGCGCTTTCGCTGTTGATATTGCTGGGTCTTCTCCGCCTTCCCATTGATGTCATAAACTACTTGTACAGCTGAGGGGAGGGCAGGGGCGCAGGGTGCCGGGACGAGGCAACGTGGTCGTTGTAGGCACTTGGGTGGGGCTGGCATGTGAGCAGGGAGTGTGAGCAGGGTGTTGTGCCTTGTTTCGGTAGGTAGGGCCCGCCTCCCGCCCACATCCGCACCTCGCTTGCCAACCCCTCTCCCAACCCTCTGTTTCCGCTTCCCTACCTGCTCCTGCAGCGATGGCGTGCGCGACATCTACTCGGCGGAGCGCGACGCCATCGACACCTCCACCCCCCTGGTGGTGCTGGCCAACCGGGGCACAGCCAGCGCCAGCGAGGTGCTGGCCGGGGCTCTGAAGGACAACAAGCGGGCGCAGGTGGCGGGGGAGAACACGTACGGCAAGGGGCTGATCCAGGTGGGCGGGCGGTGGGTTGGGGTTAGGGTTGGGTTTAGGGTTGGGGTTGGGGTTTCGAGGGCGGTTCCAACTGATTGCCTGGTCGGCGGGGCGATGCGGGCCATCACCGTCGCCCAAGTATGGGTGGCCTTGGTCTCGTTCCTAAAATGCATGCCGCCCATTGTCCACCTCTCCACAACCCTGCCTCTCTTGTTGGACCCTTGGGGAGCTGCCCGCCTGCCGGGCCAGGCCAGCCCGGCGGTGTGGCCGTCCCTGCAGCGATCACTGCTGCAGCCTCTCTCCATGGTGTGCGTGCCTGCCCCTCCTTCCCAACCCCACGTGCCCCTCCCCTCTCATTGCTGCTCTCGTTGCTCCTGTCACTGCCCCTCGCCTGCCCCCCTCACTGACCCTCACTGCCCTCCCTCCTTGCTTCCTTCAGACCATTGTGGAGCTCTCTGACGGGTCGGCGGTGGCCATCACGGTGGCCAAGTACCAGACCCCTGCCGGCATCGACATCAACAAGGCAAGCCCGGTGTATTGGTTTGGATACGGTCATGTTTGGATTTGTGTGTGTTTGTGCTGTGTGTGTTCTGAGTGCTGCTGCTTTTTGCCGAAAAGTTTCGATTCAAATCTGCCTCCTTCTCCTTGCCCTGCCCTGCCCTGCCCTGCCCAGTTCCCCGTCATTGGCATTGCTGCAAGCCCATCAGCCCCCTCCAACCCTTTCAGACTGGAGCCCGCCCCACATCTTCTCTTACCATCCCTCCCGCCCGGGCCGTCACCACCTGTACAATGCGCCTGCCTGCCCTGCCAACCGTATTGGTCTTCCTCTTGCTCCCTCCATGGTTCCCCATCACAGGTCGGCATCACCCCTACGATCACTTTGGATGCCGGCACCCTGGCAGACATCCCCCTCACCGGCGAGGGCTTTTGCCGCTTTGCCCAGACCGACGCCGCCCCCAAGCTGTTCTGACTGAACGCACAGCGCTGGCTGCAGCGGGCTGCTGCCGTGCCCCGCCCCCCTGGGCCTCTGTCGGGCACCACCGCTGCGACAACATGCAGCAGTAGTGGTCGTGATAAGGGTGCCGACGCCTATCCGCTACATGTTGCGCTTCGGCGCCTGCCTGCTCACGTTGTAACACAGTCGGCGTTCTTCACACGTGGGCTGGGCACAAGGCGCATACGTGCCCAGGGAAGCTGCCGGGAAGCTGCTCACTTGGGCACAACCAGTCCCGCAGTCCACGCAATCAGTTCTGCAGCACAGGGCAGGGGGCAGGGGAAAGACAGCAGAACACAGCTTGGACTCCACACAATGCAGACTTCCACAGTGCAGCCGATCTGCCAATGCGCATGCCCGGAGCAGCGCAGCACCACAGCAGCACCCCTGCCTCACCAAGGGCCACTTATCAAACAGCCTCTTGTATTGCGAACCCCTCACCCAAGGCGCCGCAAACCTTCTCATTGTTGCCCACTGTTAAGCCCGCACCCAATGGCTCTCGGACGCAATTGAGCATCTGCCCCTGGGCCTCCCCGCAACAGCATGAAGCGCAACAGCATCACTCACCCGGTGCCCCATACAGCGTCTTGTCTTCGTCGTTGTTTGCGCCCCGCCCCTTGACCTTCAAATTTGTTTTGACCCGGTCCGTGCTGCCATCCCAGTCCTGCTGCGACTTGAGCCAGCACTCCCCGGTCGTGTAGTTCCCTGCACCGACGGGGCAGGAGGCGGGGCAGGGCGGAATGGGGGGAGTGTGAAGTTGAAGAGCGGGAAGGGACGTGGAAGTGAGGGCGGGGTAAGAGCGGGTACTGCGGGCCGCACACGCTCGGTGAACACTTGCCACAGCACAGCACAGCACAGCATAGCACAGCACAGCACAGCAGGCATAGCAGGGGCTCACAGATGTCTCTCGACCAGCACCGCCCGCTGGCATCGCCACAGAACACCTGCGGGGCAGTGAGTGACACGCGTGGAACTGCATTGCACAGCAAGGCACAGCACAGCGCAGCACGGCGCAGCAGACGTAGCGTGGGTTGTGCGTGAGTGCCTGCAAGAAACAGCGCTAACAGCTGCCTGCTGATGCTGGTGCTGGTGCTGGAGGGCAGTCACACTATGCTACCACCCCTGCAGGCCAGCCTGGCAGCAAGGGGCATCAGGAGAACACACAGGGATTGGTGACGAGCACTGCCCACCAACCGGTGCACTGAGAGGCAGTGCCAAACCTCAAGCGCCTGCCCTGCGTGAGAAGCCTGCACTCACTCACCCACACATTGCAGCGCCTGCCATCGTCACGGAGCGGCAGCTGCAGGTGCACCAACAGGCGGCGAGGCAACGGTGCAAGCAGTGGGTGGCAGGGCGCAGTGCTGGGCCAAGCGCCTCTGCAGCCGCAATCCATCATGCGCCGGGCGGTGCCCTGCCTGGGCAGCTATCACGGCCGCCACAACCTACCACTCAACGTGCACCGATCCCGCCTGTGCCCGTGTGCTCGTCCACACCCTCCCGTGCCCAACTCCGTCCAGCCCCCCCAGCTCTTCCTGCATGCGCGCCTGCACCTCCTTGCACCGCTGGCAGCACTGCGCCGCCGAGGCCACGTAATAGTGGAGCCCCCATGTGAGTGCAAACCCCTCGTAGTCGGCGTGCTCCTCCTGGTAACAGTCCTGCACAGCACCGCAAGGCACAGCACAGCACAGCAGCGTCCTGTTGGTAGCAGGCCTGCAAACAGCGCAGCATGGCACCGCGCAACAAATCACAGCATGCTCCTCCTGGTAACAGTCCTGTGCAGCACAGCACAGCATGGTCACATTGGAAGCAGTCCTGCACGGTGCGGCATGGCACACGGCAACATGGCACAGCACAGCGCAGAACAGTTATTACTGTTGGCACCATCCCTGCACATACACCGGCCCACTCGCGAGAAAGAACAAACAACTTGTAGAAACAGGAGAGTGCATGCCCCTCCTTCCTGCTCAACAACAACAGGAAGTCATGCCCCTGCTTCCCCCGCCCCACCCACCTCCGGAACTGGCTCATTGAGCAACTCATAGCTCTCTCCAGTGGGTTTGCCATCCGCCCCAAGCACGGTAATCTCCACTCCAGTGTGGACATCCGGCTGGCCGCCGCTGCTGCTGCCGCTGCCGCTACCGCTGCCGCTGCCGCCCGTGCCCCCGCTGCTGTCTGCCGCCAATGCTGCCTGCCCTGCGGGCTCCCTCGCAGATGTCTGCTGCAACGCTGACACAGCTGAAATGCTTCTATCCTGCAGGACGGGAAGCAGTGCACAAGAAGGCTGCACAGGACGGGCGGCGAGAGGCGGCGCCCGGGAGCGGGCAAGTGCGGCAGAGCAACGGTGGAGGGCGGCGGGCAGCAGGGCTAATGGGCCGCATCCGCACCGGCACATGTTGCTGCGATGCACTAGGCATCATTGTGAGCATAAATGCCGCCGATAAAAATCCCAGAGCCGCGACGGCGCTCCAAAGCCTGCCTCTGCGCGGCCTCTGCGCTGCTAGCTGCTGCCTGCTGGATGGCACGCGAGCCATGCCTTTTGTTAAATTGTAATCAACCAAAGGTTCCAGTAGGATGCGGCGGCAGGTGAAGAGGCAATGCTGCTGCCACTTGACCGCTGCTGGCGGCAGCACAGCAACGCGCCCAAGGGCTGGGGCAAGGCTGGGCACCCAGCCAGAGAGCTGGCACCCAGAAGTCAAGTGCTGGTTGTTTTCTATGTCGGGGCTTACATGATTGCATAGAGAACTTGACGGGTCAGCGGGTTTTAGAGGCAAGACTGGGATGGGAGGTGCTGTGCGGTGCATGGAAACGGGGTTGCATGTCCGGGTGCATGCGGGACAGAGGAGCAGTGCCCAGAGGTTATTCATTCAAGATGTTCGGAGACAGAAATAATAAAATGTAATATCAACTGCAACAAGACGTTAGCCTTGGCCATGTGCATACAGGCTAGGCAGCCAAGACTGTGCTCTGGCTGGGCGCGTGCCCTGAGCAGGCGCGTCAGTACAAGTACACCCCTGCCAGCAGGTACGACCCCTGCAAAGGGTGCACTTTCCAGTGGGCAGCCGGCCTGTGGGCAGCCGGTTGCCCCAGCAATTGTCAATTGCTTGCACCAGTGGGCCATTCGTGGTCAGGCCAGCTGGCAACCAAGAGGCTGAGTGATAGCGGTTGCGCAGGGCGTCCCGCAGCGCCAGTCAGCCGGTCACCCAGGGTGCAGGGACGGTGTGCCACCCAGGGTGTAGCGCCGATCAGCCGGTCACCCACGGTGCAGGGACGGTGTTGTTGGGGTTCCGCCGGGTGGTGCTGTAGTAGCTGGACCTGCAAGAGCAAAGGGAGTCACAGGTGTGTCATGTGATCAAGTATATGCGATATGTTCATGTCGGGGTTCTGCCAGTTGGGTGCTGTGGTAGCTGGACCTGCAAACGCAGGGGAGTGACAGGGTTGTCATCAGTCATATATTTACAAAAGCATGGCTGTACTGCCGTGTGCATGCAAGCTATAAGCTAGTTTAAGTGCACTAGGGCGGAGCACCCTGCCCCGCCCTGCCCTGCTCTGCCGACCCAATTCATGCTCACCAGTAGCAGTCCCGGGGAGGGGTGAGCCCGCTGTCCGTGTCAAACAACGGCAGCGGCAGCCAGCCAGCGCCACCGTTGCGCCTGCAGCTTACCAACAGGCAAATGGGAGGTCATGAGGGGGCTGCACGGATGAGTAACAGAGGCTACGTGGCTGCCCACCGCTGGCATGATAGTGTGCAGGGGCTGCCGCGACTGGTGCCCCCAGCGCCTGTTAATTCACGCTGGCCATAGTCCCACGCCCTCCCGCCCAAATGCACAGATGGCCAGGCCTTGCCTGCGCTTGTGCTCATGAGGGTATCCCAGCGGCCACTGGACGTACCGCACCCCCTCAATCTCGGCATCCCAAGTGAAGTGCCTGCAGGGAGGAAGGTGGGAGGAAGGTGGCAGCTGGCAGTTGCTCTGCCTGCGTGATGAACCACTGGGTGCAGGATTGTCTCTGGCCAGCAGCGTAGCAGAGCGAGCGGCGGCAGCAGGTGTGCCGGGCGGATACATGGCACAGCGCCAAAAACAGGCCACGACGTAATACAACGGCGCGGGGGGCGTGGAGCCCACAGCCAGCGACGTACATGGTAGTCACGTCTACGGTACGCTGCCAGAACCAAGCCCCATGCGCAGATAAGAAGATAAGACAGCTGCGCTCACGTGTGCCCAAACACGTGCGCCAGCGGGCGCAGGCGCCGGATGCGCGCCTCCAGCTGGTCGCTGCCCGAGGCCTTGGCCAGGTTGGGGTAGAACAGCATGCGCTGCACAGACGCATAACCAGAGGGCGTGAAACAGTGATGAGGCAGACGGTGGGGAGCACTGCAGCAGGGCAGGAAGCAGGGCTTGGCGCAGACGGGCGCAGCAGGCAGGCCTGCCGCCTTCCACCCTCCTAGCCGAACCCACACAGTGTGGCGCAGCCGATGTATGCAGCCCAACTGTACTGCCAGCCCCCTCCAGGCAGGACAGAGCAGATACGAAACAATACGAAACACGTCTTCAACAAAACAGATGATGGCTCAACAGCGGGCGCCCACCTTCTCTGGCAGCAGCTCCTGGCGGGGCAGGAAGTGGGAGAAGGAGAGGATGGGGGGGCGCACCCCGCCCGCCGCTGCCGCCTGGGCCTCCACTTGCTGCAGGTGGGGGGGCGGGCAGGGCATGGCGGGTGCGTGCCCTGGCGAGAGTTTGGTGGCCCCCCGGCGGCGGCCTGGCAGACTGCATGCACACTGCAGACAGCAACCGGCTCTGGTACCAAGAGGCAAATCAACCACTCACTGCCACCGCCTGCACACCCCTGGCCGTGCCCACACTGCACCCCCAGCCGCTTGGACATGTGTGCGCCTGCTCTGGCGCGATTGTGCTACGTGCGGGCTTGGCCAGCGCAGCACAGTCTCCTGCCCACCCTTGGGGCATGATGCGAGTAATGATTCAGAGTGTGACATCACTGTGCCAGTCACCTGCAGCGCTTCGCTGAAGGCCGGCTCGTTCATGGAGTCAAAGTGTGCCGCCAGCGAGTCGTCGTGGCTGTTCAGCGGCTCCGGCCACGAACAGACGTGGAAGTCGAGCATGACCTGGGGAGGGGGACGGGGGGATGTGGGCGGGAGGCGGGTTATTTGAACCAGAAGCAGACGTTGGACGTCGAGCACGACCTGAGGAGGGGGCACCGTGGGCAGACAGTGGATTGCTGACACAGGCACGGGCCGGCCACGACCTGTGCCGAATTGGGGCAAAGGGCGGGCTGCTGACTGGGTGCAGCCGACGCCACAACTGGCTTCCGCACTCACAGAGCACAGCTCCCCAAGCTCCCTGCCCCCAGCACCCACCTTGCTAATGGGAGTGCTGCCCGGCACATCCGGCTCGCGGTCCCAATGGGCAGAGTACCAAGAGTAGAGGGGGAACACCCAGACGCCGCCCACGCAGGCGGGCGCGGTGTGCACACCCAGGCGGGTGCACAGCGCCTGCACGGCGTGCAGCTTGCCTGCGGGGGCGGGGCGTGGCGGGCGGCAGGGAGGGGTGCAGGGTGGGTGCAGGGACGAGGGGTGCGGCGGGCAGGCTAGGTGCAAGTGCGGAGGCTGCAGGAGAAGGGCATCAACCAGTGGGCCGGAAAAAGGCACTGCGCGGCGGATAGCTTGACACAGGTTCCGGAGCACGCAGCTGGCGCCAGGCTGGTGATGTACCTATCGAATCGTACTGCCCCCGCTCATGCTTGCGCACCCACAGGTCTGCAGGTGTGTCCAGGGAGGCATGACAAGCAACGTGGGTGCTGGCTGCAGCCGCCGCATGCCCGCAGGCCCAGCACAGGCAACGGCTCCGCAGTGCTGCAAGCAAGACCGGCCCTTCGGTTTGGACCATCCTAGAACCTGCGGACCCTCCTCAGCCAGCGAGTGTCGCAGGAGGGCAGCGGGCACTTGGCCAGGGAATGCACTTGCCAGAGAACACGCACCGTGGTTGCCAGGGATGTAGAATACGTGAGAAAATGCGGCAGCACAAAGCTCCAGCGTGGTCGTTAGGGTATCCATTGAGTCGCTCACGTCCCCCGCCAGCAGCAGCACATCCTCCTTGTAGCTGCTGCTGCCTTTGCCCTGACCAGCCAGCTGGCGCAGCCACTGCAGATTCTCCGCATAGTCGGTGTGGATGTCAGACATCGCCCACACGCGCATGGCTGGTCAACTGCCGCGCGTGGTGCCGGGTGGCAGGATGCACTCTGCGGCGGCGGTCGCAAGGGGCGGGGTGGTGCCGGTGCGCCTGCGCCCCCTGTGCCCCGCCTCCCAGCGCCTCTCGGGGAGCTTCCCGGGAGTCTGAGATTTGATCTCTGGGCCCAGACGCCGATTCTAAGAGTCCAGAAGCCGACGGGGCGCAGCGCTGCGGTCAGGAAGGCGGGACCCAAAGGAGACCGAGGGTGCCGTGTGTTCCGCCGGGGACCAACTACACTACGGGGGTTATGTGCAATTCACTAAGCGAGAGCATCCTGGGCCTCCAAGTTTCCGCCGAGTGCTGGGCCCCCGTCAGATCAGCTCAGCATTTGAGCGACAAGGTGCCTTTTCTGGCCAAATCCTGCACCGCTGCGCGCGAT
>JAPTJF010000355.1:0-66525 GCA_029339195.1 Micractinium sp. NFX-FRZ | reverse complement strand
AGAACAACGAAGTTGACGGCCTCTTCCACTGCCATATGCACCAGGTGTACCCCATGCCCATGCCCCTTGCAAACCAATGAGTGAGTCAGCTCGTGCACACAACCACCTAAAGCATGCGGGAGGGCCATTTCGGAGCAACATTTGGTGCCAGCAGGGTGCGCAGCACGCAGCAGGAAGCGGCACCCGGCACTTTTCCGTGCGATAGCAGCTCGCTCCTCATTCTGCAGGAACCAGTAGGCCCACGGGCGCCACCCGAACTTGCAGCCGATAGCACCGCCGGCAGCGGTCAACCCGCCGAAACCGTCGACACCAGTTTTGCCGAGGCTTTGAAAGATGGCTTTGGTGGCCGACAAGTGGCGGGCATTCATCGATTGGTGCCGCTCGCCGGCGCTGCCCTATCAAAAGGTTCAGGGGATGGGGCTGCCCTGCGCCGCCGCCTGCTGGCGCTGCCCTGCCGCTGCAGACCCGCCGACCTTGACCACCATAAACTGTAGCCGGAATGGCTACTAGTCGCGGGAAAGGGGGGTTGCAATCTCCACCTTTGAGATATAGGGCAGCTGGGTGGCCCCAGCCCACCCCCGGTTCGGTGTGGCCTTTTCCCCTGCTACATGAACCTCCAACCACCGCCTGCAGTTCGGCGAGAGCGGCGACGTGGAGAGCAGCAACAAGAAGCTTTATGCGGCGCTGGCGGCTGAATTCCTGGGCATGATGCTCTTCGCGCTTTATGGTGGCGAGGCTCGTGACCAGGCAGCGGCCTGTGAGTTGGGGCGGGCGCTTGGCCGGCCGTGTGCGGTGCGTACGCGTGCTGCACACTGTGTTGTGGTAGTTGTGCAGGATGGCTGCATGCACTACGCAGTGGCTGGCATCAAGGGCCCGCCACCCCATGTAGCCCCACCCACCGCCCTGCCTGACCACCCACCCGCCCCGCCCCTGCAGACGGCAACGGGCTGGCGCTGGCGGTGCTGGTGTACGCCACTGCCAACGTGTCTGGAGGCCACCTGAACCCGGCAGTCACCCTGGGCACCATCATCTCCGGCCACATGCAGTGGAAGCGCGGCCTGCTCTACATGCTGGCGCAGTTCCTGGGCGGCGTCGTGGGTGAGCTGGGTGCTGGGGCTGGGTGCTGTGGATTAGCTTCGCTTGTGGGTGCTGCACATTGGCAAAGCGATGAGGACTGCTGTTGCATCTTTACAGCATGGGATGGCCCCCACTGGTGCCTGGGCCACCACTGCATTCCCAAACCCACAGCACTGTTTCCTCCACTGTGCTGCTCCTCACCCGCATCCCTCCCACGCAGGCGTGCTCTTCCAAGTGGCCCTCATCCCCGACGCCAACATCAACATGGGCAACAACGGACCGGTGAGCTGGGGGTGTTGCTGGGGCGAGGGAGGAGTCGGCCGCCGCATTGGGAAGTCAAATCTAGCAGCAACAGCGCGCCCAGTGCTTCCAGCACCCAGCAACCATGACCTGATCCCTGTCATCCTGACCACCGCCCTTCACGCCGCCGCCCTTGTGTGCACTCCCCGCAGGGTTGCTTCACCCACCTGGGCGGCCAGTTCATCCGCAAGGACCAGCTGTTTGGCTGGGAGCTGGTCATGACCTTTGTGCTGGTCTCCGTGGTGTATGCCGTGGCCATCTCGAAGCCGGGCCATGGCAACATCGGCCCCCTGGCGGTGGTGAGCTGAATGGGCGGCTAGGACGAGCAGGGCAGACGGGGATTGCGTGGGTGGGCGCTCGTCGGCAGCGGCGGCAGAAGCAGTGGTGAGACACAGCTCCGTCCCTTTGGAACTTGCTCTCGGACATTTGGGTGTGCAGCATATATGCACCATTACCTCCTGCCTGACCCCCCTGCCTCTCACCCTCCCTTGACTTCACAGGGCTACACCCTGTTTGCCTCTGCCTTCATCGGCGGCCCCCTGACCGGTGCTGCGCTCAACCCCGCCCGCGTGTTTGGCCCCGCCCTCATCTACAACTGGTGAGTGGCAGCTGCTGTGCCATGCGATGCGCCTTTGCTTTCCAGAAGCGTCATGGGTGTTGCTTTCGCAGGCACCCACATGGCAGCGTGTCCTCACTCATTCCCCCTTGCGGACACTTGTGTGCAATTGACTCCTGCGCCCACTCCCTCCCCCCTCCTCCTTCCCGCAGCTACTGGAACACCGCCTTCATTTATATCATCGCACAGTACCTGGGTGGCGCCATCGCAGCCGTGCTGGCGCTCATGCTCTACGGCCCAGGGCCTGAGCTGGGCGGCGGCCAAGAGGCGGATCCCCTTTCGGTGCAGATGGCGGAGCAGGGTGCCGGCGCTGGTGCCAAGTCTGGCGAGCGCGCTGGGCTCATCAACGTGGCCGCCTCCTCTAGCGGCGGTGCTCAGTGGAACCCCCGCTTCGGGTGATGGCCATGCTGGGCAGAGGCGCTGCGGACAGGCCCAGTAGACGGACGGCGCACCCAACTCTGCTGGGCCGCTTGGGCTTAGTTTGACCGACGGAAGTTTTGAAAGCCTGGGATTGGCTTCTCTCCTCCCCTACCTATCCATCTACATTTGATTTGGCCTTGCTATTACCAGCGTACTGACTCAGCTTGTATCTGAAATTAGATGTGAAGTTGACATCTTGCTACAGAGGTGCTGGTGCGAAGCAGCGGCTGCTGCCAGCGGCGGCACAGCAAGCAGAGCATCACCAGTGTGCATCACCGTGGCAGGGCAGCCAGTTGCCTGGGTGCAGCGCTTCAAGTATCTGGGCAGCCAGTTCTCCAGCGACGGAGGCCTGGATGCAGAGCTCACCTACCGCAGCCAGCAGGCAGCCTGCGCCTTCAAACGGCTGCACCGGCCGGTGTGGCGGCAGCGCTGCGTCCAGCTCAGCACCAAAATGCGCATCTACCGCGCCCTAGTGTCCTCTGTGCTGCTGTATGGCGGGCACAGCTGGGCGCTCACGCCAGCGCAGCTGGAGCGGCTGGAAGTGCTGCAGCGCAAGCAGCTGAGGCAGATCTTGAAAGGCAGCAGGGCTGTGCAGCCTGACAGCAGCCAGTACATCTCTA
The DNA here is from genome assembly GCA_029339195.1 of Micractinium sp. NFX-FRZ. Lineage (NCBI taxonomy): Eukaryota > Viridiplantae > Chlorophyta > Trebouxiophyceae > Chlorellales > Chlorellaceae > Micractinium > Micractinium sp. NFX-FRZ. The sequence continues at coordinate 63,492 of JAPTJF010000355.1, read as the reverse complement.
ATGAGGTGCTGATGGCGGCATGCGAGCAGCCCAGCATTGAGCTGCAGCTCATGCGCCTGCGAGGCTGCTGGGTGGGCCACGTCCTGAGAATGCCTAACTATCGCCTAGCTAAGCAGCTGTTTTCGGAGACATTGTTTCGCCCGCCCCCGCACAGAGCCGCGCCCCGCCCTCCCTCGTATCCCAGTATGCCGTTGACGTGTCCGCTAAGCTTCCCCGCTCTGAGCTGCGCCGCCTATGCGAGGGCCGCCCCGACCTCTTTGAAGCCGCAGCAAGCAAGTCGCAATGGAATGAGTACTTCTCCATCAGCAGCTAGACCACTCACACTTTCCCCGGTGCTGCACATATTTTTCGTTGATTCATACCCAGCTTGTATAGGCCCCTGTTTTCATGTTTTCATGATTTCATGGCCTGGTGCATGCCTCGTCAACCTCTCAGGATAATGGTTCGTCCTGAAGTTGAATCCCCTTGGGGATGTGAAAAGCTGTAACGACTAACTAACTAACTAGAGGTGCTGGTGCATGCCTTGAACCTGTGGCGGGTGGGCACCAACTGGCAGAGCAGGATGAGGCTAGGGAGACGAGCAGGCACCGCCAATAACCAGAGCCTTTCTCGCTGCGGGTGCCACCAGACCTTGATGGCCCCCATTACATTTCTGGTGTGTCAGCTGGTTGCAACCTCTAACAAGAGTGAAAGAAATGGATCAAGAATGGATGAAACAAATCGTGCGAAAATGAATGCAGTTGAATGAAATTTGTTTGCGTGGAGAACGACGTGAGAGAAAACCAAGTCGACCCCTGGGCAGGGCGCATGCTCCGCACACGGCAAGCAACCAGCAGCAGCTCTCATCCCCCTGTACATTATGTGCGGCGCCAGCTCTCTGCCTCCCCCCGTGTCATCCCTGGCACCGGCTGCACGCCCCGCAGCTGCCCCGCCACCGCACCCAGAGAGGCATGTCCCGAAGGGCTGTGCGCATGCCCGTTGGCTGCCGCCTGCTGCTGCTTCCCCTGCCCATTCGCCTGGCCCTGCTTTGTGCACGCGTCCGCCGCTCCTGCCACTGCTGCCGCCAGCCCACGTTCAATGGCATCCTGCACCATGTAGTGGTGCTTCACCATCGACAGCGCCGCCTGCTTCATACCCACGCAGAAGCCGTGCAGAGGGAGCACGCGCACCGGGTTCTCAATCTGCAGAGGAGGACGGCAGGCAGGCAGGAGTGGGCCAGCGGGTGAGCAAGAGCAGGCGTCCACCAGGCGGGCAACAGAGCAGGCACCGGCGGCTGCTGCGGCAGCAACCAGAGTAGGGTACATGTGCCTGCTGCTGCGGTGCCCTGCCCCCTGCCGCGCCGCTAGCCTGACCTGCCCTGCCTGCCACCTGGTGTCCCGACCCCACCTCAACCAACCTCCTCACTGGGATCTCCCCGCAGCAGGGTATTGCCAGGCACCGCCTCTCACCTCACCCCGCTGTCAGGCGAGTGCCTGGTGCCCAAAATCGTGACTCCCAAGACCCACAGTCCCACCCTAGCCCAGCACCCACCCGTATCCCAATGTTCTCGATGCCCAGCACCCAGCTGTATGCCACGGTGTTCAAACCCTCAGCACCCCACTTGTATCCCAAACTTTTCAATGCCCAGCACCCACCCCAAAGGTACTTGCTCAGCACCCACCTGTATGCCAATGTTCTCGATGCCCAGCAGCAGGAATGTGAGTGCCGCGCAGGCGGGAAGCGTGAGCCAGCTCAGGTAGCCCCAGAGCGCAAAGGGGAGGAAGGTGAGGTAGGCAATGATGAAGCGGGAGGTGTGGCTGCAGGGGGGGCGTGGGGGGAGTGGGACGAGGGTGAGGGAATATAGGGCATGAGATGGGGGGGAGAGGAAGGCAGGGCGGGTGGCATGGAGACGATGGAACATGGCTGGGGCGGGGCGAGGAGCCAGGGCGTGTGGCTTCAGCGGATCGGTAGGGCTGGGCTGCCAAGGCTGCTGTTCGGCAGACACAAAGGGCGGGCGAGCGCGGCAGCAAGCAGGCCATTCGCAGCCCAGCTCCCTGCACGCATGACGGCGGCAGCCAAGCTGCCATACCCCCACCCAACTAGCCCTCTTCCCAGCCGGGCGCTCTGGCCGCTCTGCCCCCACCCACCGCGTGTAAGCCTTGGGCACCGCCTGGCGGCTGATGCGCTCCAGTGCGCCCAGGGCAATGTCGTAAGCAGACAGCTCCGCCTCTATGGCGCTGCGCTGGATGCTGTCCAGGCTGGACCTGCGGGAGGAAGGTGGGAAGTAGCTGGGAGGAAGGTGGGTGCACTGCCACTCACGCACCCGCCCGACCCATGCGCCACCCCGCGCAGGGGCGCCCAGCAGCAGCTGGCGTGACAGCCCGCCGCCACACACGCGTGCTCGTACACAGTGAGCACTGCATTATTCCTGCACGAATGCATGCACCACACCTTGCCCTGCCTGGCAGGGTCTCAAACGGGTGGTGTAGGCCCGCACAAGATGACAAGTGGTGGGCTCCCAGCATGCTGCTGCCCACCCCACTCCATGCAAACTGACGGTTCACTTTACTCTGCAGGCCGGTCTCCTTTTTGCTGCCACCCCAATCACCTGGCCAGCAGGCCGCTCAGCACCATCAGCACCTTGACCGGCGGGTTGTCACAACCCCTGAGCCACGCCTCTTCCGCGGGCTGCAGCACGCCCTCGGTGTGCCGCCAGTAGCAGTCCTTGCGCCGCAGGTAGGCGCAGGCGGAGGGGGTTAGGGCCGCCATCCAGCGTGCAAACTCGCGCACGATGGGGGCCTCTGAGGGGGGCGCCCAGGAGAGGAGCATGCGCTCGGCGTTGCGCACGCAGTTGAGCCAGCGGCCGCATGCGATGCGGGCCTGGAGGCGAGGGCCGGGGAGGGAGTCGGGAGGCGTGGTGGGCGAGGGCCGGGAGGGGCGGGATGGGGTGGAGGTGGGGGGCCACAACAGGTTGCGACAGCCAAGCTAGCGGCCTGCCTCGGACTTCGGGCTGGCGAGCTGCGCCACAAAGCTCCCAACGATGTACCAGCCAGTCCCGCCCCAAAATGTACCCGCCGCTGCAGCCGTCGCCGCCAGCATCAAGCGGCCGGCTCCCCCACCCGCACCCGCACCCCAGCCCTCCCTCGCCTCCCCTCACCTCCCACCACCGCCCGTAGGCCGCGTTGGTCCGGAACACCAGCAGGAGGGAGACCGCAAATGAGGTGAGCTGGAAGGTGATGACGTAATCCTTGCTCACCGCCACTGGCCACCCCGCGGGCTGGGCAAACGTGGCATAAAGGGCCACCGCTGTGGCGACCAGAAGCACCCAGGCTTCCATAACAGACAGCATGCGGGCCACGCGCAAGCAGATGCGGGGCTCCGGGCAGTGCCGCTTCCAGCTGCTGTGCCGCTCCCACTCGGCCGGCGTGAGCGGCTCGTCCTGAGTGTTGAAGGAGAGGAGGGGGAGGAAGAGGGAAGAAGGGAGGTAGGGAGGAGTGAGAAGGTCGGCAGGCGGTGCAGCACGCGTGATGGGAGCCGCAGCGATAGCACAGAATTGCAAGAGAGGGATTGGGGCACCCTGCCGGGCGGCCGCGTTCCCTCTCCCTCACCAACTCACCCTGCATGCATGCTCCGCCTGGCACAGCCTATCCCAGCCCCTCAGAGCCGTCGACCCGTCCCACCCCCGTCACCACTGCCAGCACACTCCTCACCCTGAACAGCTGGTCCTCCTGGCACAGCCACGTCTCCCGGCAGCAGGCCATCCAGTCGGCGGCAATGGAGCGCCACGTCTCCGAGGGCGAGTCCACATCCAGCTCAACCTCCATGCCCGCCATGCCGCTTTACTTGTTTTTTTGTTTGGAGGAAGCAAGGAACGCTGCACCTGCTGAGGGTTGACGTGGCGGAACGACCGGCTGCCCTGGGGAACGAGGGGCAGGGGGACGTTCGAGAGAGTCGGCGGCGGGCGGCAGCAGTGGCGGCAGTGGCGGCAGCGGTGCCGGCGGGCGCTGCGGTGCTCCAATGCATTGGAACTGTTTGTAGCAGCAATACACATGCTCTGCGCCGCTCACCGTGCGTGCTACAGGCTACTCGGAAGCACCGCCGCCGAAAATTGCGCAAAGCACGCCTCCTTTGGTGCTCAGGATATGATAGGGCCGTAGTAGTAAGCAAATCGCACGCGCATGCACAATGGGCCGTGAAATGGGCCGTCAGGCGCGGTGGAAAACCCTGGCAGTGCAATTCAACATGCGGGGCGACAAACACGTATGCTGCGCCCACATTTCGTCCTTTATGTTGCTCTGAGACCGTAGAAGATACTCACATACCGCAGCAAGCATCTGAGCCAACTGAACTGCTCGCTCCAAAGCCCGAAACCGAGTGAGCAGCGGAACACCGCAGACAAGCTGCATCCGCTACAGCAGCGTAGAGTAAGTGCACTCGGATGTGTCGACAGCTGCGTAGAGCGCCCCGCTTTTCTACTGCCGCCACCACCCGCCGTCACCACCGCCTCTCCGCCTCCCCACACATGAACAACTACAGCCAGCGCTGCAGGTGTGCAACACGCGGAATGGATGGCGTCGAGCCTGTTTCAGCCACGACGGCAGCAATGCACAGGGCTGAAACCGCAGCAGCGGCAGCAGAGGCAGCCGACTGGGCGGGCCTGACGCCGCCGCTGCTGCAGGCCATCCTGTGGCTTGCTGTGGACCGCCCCACCCTGCACTTCCCTGGCTACCTCAGCCGGGGGGGCAGCCTGGAAGCCCAGGCACGCCTGGATCAGGCAGCGCTTGCCCAGCTGGCCGCAGTGTGCCGGCGCTGGCGGGCCGCGCTGGCGGCTGCGGTGGCGGAGTGTGCCACCTGGTCGGTTGCAGTGCAGCGTGCGGCTGCCGTAAACATGCAGCATTTGGAACGGCTGAGAGTGTCTTTTCTGGACCTCCGGGTGCTGACCTGGTCAGAAGCGGGCGGCGGCGCTGCCTGCGAGGCGCTTCTGGGCAGCCCCGCCTTCCAGCAGCGCTCCGGTGCCAGCCTGGCGAGCGTGGCGGGCGTGCCCGAGCGCTTGGCGCCCCTGCTGTCAGCCTTTCCAAATCTGACAGCTGTGGGGCTTGCCGAAGACTACGAGTCGACCGGTTTTGGCTCCGCCGCCGGCAAGAGCCACCTAGCACCCATGAACCTAGCACCACTGCAGCCCCTGCCGCACCTTTGCCGGCTGACGCTCGAGTTGGGCGTGGCCGACCTGGCTGCGGTTGCCGAGCTAGCACAGGTTGCTGAGCTGGCACTGGTGGAGGTGGACAGAGTGGTGCTGCCGCCGGCTCCTGGCGCCTCTGTGGCAGACCGCCTGTTGGCGGCGGCAGAAGCGGCAGGTGAGGGGTGAGCAGGTCATGGCGAGAATGAGGGAGAGACGCAGGTGCAGCGAGGAGGGGCGCAGCGAGCCTGGCTGGCTCGTTTCGGTGTGTTCTGAAGCAGGGGGAGGAGCAGCTGCTGTCAGCAGCAGCCGGCGTTGATTGGCAAGAAGTCCCACCTGCAGGTGCCTTCCGCATACGCCTGCTCCTAATCAATCACCCACCTGTCACCTCCCCACCCCATGACCCGCCCTGCCCCGCCCTGCAGGCCTGGCCTGCCTCACGCTGGAAGCTGCCAGCGGGTGCCTGGTGTTTGAGGAGGCCAACGTGGCTCCTCTTGAGCTGGAGCTGAGCCACCTGGCACGCCTGCTGGCCACGCACAGCAGCAGGTGGAGCGTGCAGCTGGGGCGGCACGTCGATGAAGCGATGCAGCGGCGGGCGCCACAGCTGCAGCTCAGGAGACTCGTGGCTGACGACGCTCCAGCTGGCCCAGGATAGAGGCAGCAGGTGCCCTCCTCCTCCTCCTCTTGTCGCACCATCGTGCCTGCTCTTCTTCAACCCCATCGCAGTTGAACCACAGTTTCTCTTGGTTCCCAACCTTGCCCTCTGCTGATTCTCAAGGCATTCAACCTATGTTCAGCGGTGCATTGTTACAAACCTCACACTGGCATGTTGCTTTCTTGTGTACACTAGATGTATAACAGATTGGCCGACCACCCAGAGGGGCGTGGCCTCCCTGCCTGCTGGGTCAGAGCAGCCGTGCGTTCCCGGCGCGCCCCCGGCTGGCTGGCAAGCAGGGCGGGCCACGGAGCGGGCAGTAACTGCGGCACTTTGCAATGCCGTGTCCCTGCTCACATGTCGCCAAAGCCGCCTGCATGCACAGAGGTGGGCCGGTGCACGGGCAGGTCAGCGGGCACACTGCTGCATGCTGCATTCGTTTGTGCATACAGGTTATGCCTACAGCCACGCCAAAGGAACTGGGGGCTGGACCCTAGACAGGCTGGCGCGTGCAGGGCTCGTCTCTTGACAGGCAGACCGCCCTCTCACCAGTTGTGTTGCCCTCCTCCCCAGGGGAGGTGGAGTCCTCAAACTTGAAGCGCTCCAGGCCTGCAGGGAGGACGCCCGGAAGGCAGGAGGAGAGCGGTGGCACCACACTTTCAGTGCCAGCGAGAGAGGACGAGGGCAGGCATCTCTGCGGCCTGCTGACCCATTCACCACAGCTGGAGATACCTTCACCTGCTCCTACTGATACAGTCCTGCCAGGTGTACTGCGCGTCAGTTAGGACGCATGCTCCAGCTGCGCTTCAGCCACCCACCCACCCCACATGCCCACCCACCTTTCCGCAGGGCTGCCTCCAGCCCGCTCTGTGGCTGCCGCGCCGCTGGCGCCTGCTTCTGTGCAGGCTCCACTTTGCGCAGCGCTGCCGCCTGCTGGGCAATCGCAGACTGGCTGATGGGCATGAGGGCCGCTCGGCCACCGCTGCTGCCGCCAGCTGCAGCGGCGGGCGCTGCACGTCGGCGCGACTCCAGTGCCGCTACCGCCTCGGCCTGCTGGCCCGCCCAGGCGGCCGCGGTCTGCGCCGCCGCGGCAGCCACAGACCCTGCCGGCCGCTGCTGCGCCGGCGGTGCTGGTGCCCTGGCCTGCTGCTGCTGCTGCTGCTGCTGCTGTTGGGGCGCCGCCTGCCGTGCCTCTGCCGCTGCCACCTTGCGGCTGACCAAGTCCGGGCTCAGCCCACTGGACAGCTGTTTGAACAGCTGGTCCGACAGCTGGCCCACATCTGAGCCCGACACCCCCGCTGCCGCCACTTGCTGCAGCAGCTTGGTCAGCTGCTCGCGCGACAGCTCCACAGAGGAGCCATTCTTGGCAGGGGCGGGGGCGGGGGCCGCCACGGGCGCTGTGGGGCGCAGGAACGGGTGCTCCAGCAGCTCCTGAGGAGGCAGGGAGGGGAAGCCCCCGCAGAGGAGATTGGGTAAGGTGGGGGAGCACAAACGGCTGAAGTAACAAGAGGTCCAGCAGCCCTTGGGGAGACGGGGACGGGGCAAGGGAGGGCGACAGGCAGGGACAGGGGAGGAAAACGAGTTGATTGGGAGGAGGGCCGCCTGATCTGCATTCGCCTTGCGGAGACGACGGGGACAGCCTGCCGCTGTCCCGCCACTCAAAGCCCACCCTGCCAACCACCTGCCCTGCCCTGCAATGCCCTGCCCCCCCCCACCCACCCACCTGCATGGAGATGCGTGAGCGCGGGTTGCGGTCCAGGCAGCGCTGGATGACGTCCAGCAGGGGGGCGTTGGCCAGGGGGGGGAAGGCCACGCGGTGGTTGGAGTCGATGATGGCGTGCATCTTCTGGATGAAGGGCAGGTGGCTGCAGAGGGGAAAGGAGAGAGTGCAGGTAGTACTGTGTGCAGGTAGTACTGTGTGCGTCCAGAACGAAAGAACAGTGCCCGAGTGGTTTGTCTGGTGGTGAGCCACACAGGAAGGCACAGCCGAGGCCCCTTCTGTCTCCCCTGCCACAGTCCCGGCGCCCCAGATGCCCCCCACATGCAGTGCTGCTCACCTGAAGGGTGTGTGGCCATACACCATCTGGTACAGGATGCAGCCCAGGGACCAGATGTCAGAGGCGCGCCCCACCTGCAGCCCAGGGCCAGCAGGAGACCACACTTGAGGCAGGCACGTGGGCACGGTAGCACTGGGGCTCCGGACAGAGCAGGTGGTGTGTCACACGTGCTAGGTGCGGTTCTTGCAGCCAGCAGCAGCAGCGACGGTGGCCTCTGGCCGCACCGTTCCCTGGCGGCATGCATGCAACCCCGGCCCCCGCCCCGCTGGGAGTTGGTGCCCTCACAGCAGCTCTCACAGCACCCCTCCTCCATTACCTTCATAGGCGGCCCGCCGCGGATGTTGTTCTGCCCTCCCAGGATGGCCTCAGGGCTCATGTAGTTCAGCGTGCCCACCTGGCTCTCACGTGCAATGGAGGTGGTGTCTGCAGCGAAAAGGGCGTGGGCAAGGGGGAGAAGATGTGTGTGCAGCAGGGCGCTCACAAGTGCGGCGGGACCTGAGCTGGTGGCAGGTCAGGTATACACCAACAGCTTCCTCACAACAGTACCCAGGCTCCCTCCTTGTCCTTTCCCAGCCCCAACTGCAGCAGCCCAACACCCCCGGCCGCGCCAGCCCACCACCATCCCACCACGCCGCCCCGCCCCACCCCGCACCCGACTGTATGGCCTTTGCGATGCCAAAGTCGATCAGCTTCAGCTGCCCCTCCACCACCAAGAAGTTGGCGGGCTTGAGGTCGGAGTGCACGATGCGCTCGCGGTGGATGGTGTCAACCGCCTGCGGGCCAGGAGAGCAATATAAGTGAACAGCAAGCAGTGGCATGGTTGATATCGAGTGCAGAACGGGGGGAGCTGGAGTGCGAGGCACGCTTGCGAGGGATGGTGTCTGCAGGCGGGGCAGGCAGGGGGGAGAGTGAGGGAGCATGCTGGGCGGGATGGCATCTGCTGAAAGGTATCCAGCGCGGCGTGGGCCTTGCTTGTTGTTGTCCAAAGCTGAGCTGCCTGCCTCAACAACTGCCCCAATCAGACCCCAACTGCGTTCTGCCCTTTCCACGACCCATAACAGCAACCGCAAAGCCTTGCCCCGCAATCACAGCAGCCCGCACCTGCAGCATCTGCTCCCAGTACAGGCGGATGAAGTTCTCGTCAATCTCTTCCACCGCCTGCCCCCGCAGCTCGCGCCGCGTCTTCTCATGCTTCTGCAGCAGCAACAGTGGCGGACAGAAAGAGTGCAGTCGGGGGTGAAAGGGCGGACTCCTGGCCTAACTGCCACAGGCCAGCCTCTCTCTTCTTCCCACCTGCTGTGTCCAGGCAGTCCCTGCTCCCACGGGCCACATGTGGCCACAGCCCATCGCCCGCACTTTCCACCCTGCCCTTCCGCATACCCCCCCACCTAACCTGCCCTACAAGTCAGGCCTACCTGCAGCAGGCGCGCCAGATCGATGTCACCAAACTCCAGCACCATGTAGATCAGACCCTCACTGCGGTGCACCTGCGGGCAGGCCAAGGAAGGGACACACATGTTTCAGGGGTTTCCAGTCCAGATAATGCACCCACTCAACACACTGCGTTCATCGTACCCTCGCTGGCGTGTGAAATCGCAAGCAGGCGGGCGCATTTGCAGGAAGGGCGACACGGATGACGAAGGATGGTGCAGCCAGGAGCAGCCAATGGCCATCCACATGCTTGCAGGCCAGATGTATGCTGGCCTGGCTGACCCGACTACTGCAGCCTTCACCCGCCTGACCGGGGCTGTCTCCGAACCCACCTTCCACCTCCCATCTCTGCATCCCACACACCTCAGAGTCGATGAGCTGGATGATGTTGGAGCGCCCCTCCAGGCAGTTGAGCAGCTTGATCTCGTCCAGGAACCCGCTGGCTGCCTCGGCGTCGCGCCCCTGCACCACAGAATACACCACGCCACCACCGGAGAGGAGGATATGTGCAGGAAAGAGAGCTCAGAAGGGGCGCAGCAATGCCAGCGTGTGCGCCTTGCAATCAGGCCGGCAGGCATGTTGGGAGGGGCAGGCAGGCTTGGCAAACCAACGGCCAGACAGAGCACCAACTGCGTGTCCAAATGCATCACACGCTGAATTGCACATTGCAATGAAGCCCCCTTCCCTCCACTCCCTGCCGCCCCTTCTTACAAACCCACCTGCAGGCGGATGCGCTTGAGTGCAAAGATCTTGCGGTTGGGCGCCATGACCTTGTACACTTTGGAGCTGCCGCCGCGGCCCACACACTCCAGCTTGGTGTACGTGATGTCCTGCAGGGGGTGGGCGAGGGTGGGATGGGGGATTGAAGGGTTGTGAGGGCAGCACAAAATGTGCCGAGCACGCAGAACAAGGGTGCGAGGATGCACAGATGGTGTGTACAAGGCTGGGCTTGGCACACCCTGCCATCCCCTGCTGGCCTCCCCTGGCCCGCTGGCCTCCCCACGTTGTGCTCACCTTCACAGTCACTGTGTTCTCATCCTCCACCACACGCCGCCCCGGGCGTGCTGCCTGCTGCTGCTGCTGCTGCAACGGAGCTGGTGCCGGCATGGCCGCAGCAGGTCGCGTCTGCTTGGGGGGCGGCGGGCCCATGGGCACCCGCGGTGTAGGCGCTGCTGAGGGTCTGGGTGCCACGCCAGACTCTGACAGTGCAGGTGGTGGGGCCGGCGGAACCGGGAGCGGCTTGATGCTGGCAGCGCCTGCCCGTGTGACATTTACGTTGCCAGAGCCGTCTATCTGCACGCGCGGTCCGGCTGCGCGGGCGGGAGGCGGCGAGGCGGCCCGGCTGCCGCTGGGAGCGCCCCGCACCAGTGGGCGAGTGGCGTCGGCATCCTCTGACTGTGCAGCTGTTGCAGCCAGCCCGGCAGGGCGTGCCACAGGCAGCGTGGGTGCATCGTCGTCGTCCACGCTGGGGCCTGGTGTGCCGACACCGCTGTGCAGCAGGCTGCCGTCGCCGCCCAGCACAATCTGCAGCATGCGTTGGGGAGGCATCAGATTGGGAGCTGAGCAAGCATTGGCAACCGAGACAGCAGATTGAAGACAGCGGATCAGGGAGCGATGTAAGCGGCAACAACAGCATCAGGGTGGGGAAGAGCAGGCCCGCCCGCCTTGCCTTGGAGGGTGCGAGGCTCTGCCGTCCGCGCTGCACCCGCTGCGCCAGCTTGGTCATCACCACCGGCGCCGTCTCATCCTCCTCCCTTACATCATCCTCAGCCTGCCTGCCTCGGCTGGCAGCACTGCCGTCCCGCAGCACCACCTGCTGCCTGCCTGCAGGGGGCGGCACTGGCAGGCGGCTGCCAGAGGCGGCACGGCTGCCTGGAACTGCAGCCAGCGGGGGCCGAGCCGATGCCGACGCAGGGGCGGCATCCCCTGCAGCTGTTTTGCCTGAGGCGGTTGGTGCCGCTGTGGCAGCAGCTGGTGCCGGGCGCTGCTCATCAAAGCGCGGCACCGGCGGCAGCTGCCGTTCTGACGGACGTGCCGCCGCTGCTGCCTCAGCGCCAGCCAGGCGGCTAGGCTTGGCCTGCAGAGGAAGAGTGGTGAGCATGAGCTGGCTCCCGTCAAGCTTGCACATCCAAGCACCACGCCCAAAGATTAAAGCAGCACCTCAAGCTTACGTGCAGCTGCACACATGCATGTGGCACATCCAAACAGCACTGGTGCAGCAAAGCGCTCTGCACCCCCATCGCTCACCTCTGCTGCCTCGGCGCCTGGCGACTGCCGCCGCTTGCCCTCGCCCACGCTGAGCATCGGCTTGGGAGACTGCGCTGCCTCCATCTCAGCTTTGCGCTTGCGGTTGGCATCTGCTGCAGCCGCCGCTGCTGCACTGTCCTCCGCGGCTGCATCTGCCGGCTCTGCTTGTGCGGCCGGTACCAGCGGGGGCCGGCCCACCGAGCCGGGAACAACCCGCTGGGCCTTGCCCAGCACCCCCAGGCGCCGAGGCTTCAGCAGACCCTGCTGGCACTGGTCCTTGGACCCAGCTGCTGTGCTGCCTGTTGCGTCCTTAGGGCCTGCGCTGCCAATCGTGCTCCTCAGGCGGGCGCTGCGGTTGATGACCAGCGTGTCATCGCTGCCGCTGCTGTTGCCGCCGGCCCCACCGTCGGCGCCTGCCGAGCCAGCGCCACTGCTGCCAGGCTTGCGCAAGCACACAGTGGCCTCCTCGCCAATGCTGCCAGTGCTGCCGCCGGAGCGGTGGCTGAGGCCCGCTGCCGCAGGGGTCTTCATGGGCATTGTGGCAGTGGGGTCATCGCTGCCTATTGTGGAGCCGCTGTGAATGGTGTGGCTGGTGCGGTGGTTGAGCTGGTCTGTGAGGCCAGCCGTGTGCTGCTGCTGCTGCTGCTGCTGCTGCTGCTGTTGGCTGGCTGCAAGCGCTGCTGCTGTTGGCTTGCCAGCAGCCACGGCCCCCAGCACAACTGTCTCTGTGTCACCGCTGCCGCCGCCTGCCGCCCGGCCAGAATCGGCGGGCCGCGGCGCCAGGTTGCTGCCGCCCTGCCGCCCAGCAGTGGGCGCCGCGCCACCACGGTTGATGACCAGAGTGTCGGTGGTGCCGCCAGCGGGTGGGCCAGTCATGTCCTGCAGCAGGGATGAGGCAATCCAATCAGTATGGGCAGCAGCAGCAGCAAGAGCAGCAGCATTGGCAGGCTCAAGATTGCCAGCCCAATGGCAATATTCCTAATGGGACGGAGGCTTTGCATTCCATGCTGCATGCTCCTGTCACGATGGTCTGGCACAGGCTTGCCCCGTCGCACAGTATACAATCCCCTCACCAGTGTGGGCGTCGCAGAGTGGTTGCGCCGCTCGTCAGGCACCCCAGGTGTGAAGAAGGTCGCACCCAAGCTGCTGGCAACAGAGTGGCCCGTCTTGTTGGAGGCTGCCGCAGCCTGCTGATCCCCCTGCTGCTGCTGCTGCTGCTGCTGCTGGGCCCAGGGCGCCTGGTACACAAACTTGCCGGCCTGCACATCTGCCTGCGTCTGCTCCAGCAGGCTGCATGCAGGGAGCCGCGCAGGAAGCAGGAGAGGGCTATCATCACAAGGGCTGATGCGCACCGGCAGCGGTTCGGGCAGCTGGATGCAGCACTGGCTGCCATGAAACTATCAGCGCATCTTACGACGCACTCCGACAATGCATGACCCCTGGCTAGTCACCGCACCTGGCTGGCTGCGCCTGCTCCTTGAGCCCCTTGGACAGCACCCCCAAAGCCTTGAACTGGTTGCCGCCCGCCAGCTCCAGTGCGGCCCACTCATAGTAGAGCGCCGCAGAGGTGTCGCCAATGTGCTGGCTCTTCAGCATCTTGAACACGTCACGCGCATCGTCTGCGTTGCGCACCCTGCAGCAGGCCACAGGGCAGCCAGCATGATAAGGCAGGTGTAGGCGGGGCAGGGAGAACCAGCAGCACCCAGCACAGCGATTCCAGTGCCACCTGCCGTTGCCCTTCTTCTGTTGTTGTTCACATGCATGGCGGCCAAATGCCTCTGCTGGCAGGCATGCACCTGCCGAGCACGTGCTCATCCACCCATCCGCCTGCGCTCACCACTGCTGGCGCGCAAAGCCCAGCCAGATGCGGATGAAGGCTTCATTAGAGTAGTTGCCCTGGCGGGGCACCGATTTCGTGGCGGTGTGATAGAGGTCAAAGAGCGCAATGCCGCCGCGGCCCGCCGCCGCAGCAGTTGCCTTATCCAGCGTGGCGGTGGAGTTGCCCAGCGCCGCCTCCTCTGCCGCCAGCAGCGCCCACCAGGCCTCGGGCGAGGTGGGTGCTGCACGCACCGCATCAGCCAGGCGGGCGCGTATGGAACGCTGGGCGCTGGGGGTGCCACCCTGCGGGCGAACATACGCCTCCAGCTGCTTCTCCCAGCTGAGTGCGGCAGCGCTGCTGCCGCTGGTGCGGCGTGGTGCCACCTGCGGGGGGCAGAACGGTGCGAGGGCCAGGGCAGGCGGTCAGTGCATTGGAGTGCAGGCTCGTCTTGAAAGTAAGGACAGAATCAGCAACAGCAGCAGAAGCCAGGTACCACACACGCAGGCGGAAACGGCAGCGCTTGACGGCCCCCGGTACTGCTTGCTCGCTTTGCTTGCCTGCGCCGTCGTCGGCGTCTCACGCCCTGCAGCCTTGGCGGGCGCTGCCGCGGGCTTGGGAGCGGTGTCCGGGGCCATCCCGAATATCACCGTGCGGGCTTTGCTGCCCGGAGCAGCTGGCTGCGGCGAGCTGTCGACGGAGGCCGAAGGACAGCGAGGGCGGGACTGCCAAGACACCCCTGATCCGTCCGTCGCAATCTACAAGAGCTCCAACAGCTACCACCGTCTCAGGTGCGAGCCTGGAGGGCCGACGAAAGCCGTGTGAAGTCCCGCACCATTTCAACCGACTGTGTGTCGCCGCTGCGCCGCTGTTTGACAGCTGCTTTGCATCACATACCAAGCCGTGTGTGAGTGCCACAGCTTGCCCTGAAACGAGGGACAGCTCACGCCATGCAAAGCACAACAAATGGCAAACTCGCGTTTGAGCCGCATTTGTCTTGCAAAGACTTCGTGAGCAGTCGGGATATCGCAACAACATGGCAGCAGCTTCCCAGCTGGAGTTGCTGGACTGCGTCGTGCCGCCCGAGTGGACTGCGGCGTTGGCAGGCGCCAGCAGCACGGGGCATTTACAGGTGGGTGCAGGGAGCCGCCAGCAGCGCCGCTTGCCACTCGCCATGATGCATGTCAGCCCGACACCTCCCTGTGCCTCTGCCGCCTGCAGGCCGCTCTGGCTCGCCCCGACCTGTGGATCGAGTTTCAGCTGTTGGAGAAGCTTCTCTATAAGAACGCCAACCAGCACCGCGGTGCGCAGCACTACCAGCGGCTGCAGGAGGTGCGCAGAGCGCCACGGCGCCGCCACCCGCAACTGCAGCCTGCTGAGTTTGGATCGCCTGCATTTCCCTCCCTTTCAGCACGGTCATGCGCCGCCAACATTATGGCCAGCGTTTTCCACACTCGCAGGTTCGCCGCCTCCTAGGCCTGCTCCGCTCCTTGCAGCTTGATCGCCCGGTGGCGGCGCTGCACGAGGCCCTGGCTGCCGCTCAGCAGCGCGGGGCGCTGCCCACCGGCAGCGTGCTCATGGCGTACGGGTGAGTCAAGCGACGTGTGCGAGGAATGCTCGCAAGTGTAACATGGTGCTTTGCAATGCTTGTGCATGCTTGCACCCGCCCGCGTGTGCAGTGCACAAGCTCACCACCTTGCGGCCCGCGCTGCCCGCCCGCCTGCAGCAGTGACCAGCGGCGTGTGCCCAGCCACCAGGCAGCGGTGGGCGTGCTGCACAGCCTGGTGGCGGCCTGCCATCTGATTGAGCAGCTGGCACCGGCGATACAGCGGGCGTCGCTGCAGCTGCTGGCACAGCTCGCGCACTCCTTCTTCATGCCCCTCTGCCTCACCAGCCTGGCAACTCTTGCGCGTATCCAGGCAAGTGCGCTGCTGGCAGCCCAGCTGCAGCCCCTGAGGGGATCCCACTGCTCCCCTGGCATCTGTGATTGCAGGTTGTTGCTGCCTGCCAGCTTGCAGCTTGCCTGTCCCGCCTGCACCACACCGGGCAGCTGCCTCGTGACGCAGCCAGGCAGCTGTGCACCCAGCCCCTGCACAGGCGGCCCTTATGCTCGCGTCGTGCTCCTGCTGCTTACCACATGCCTGCAGGTGCTGGCTGGGCAGCTGATGATGGATGCTGTTCGGGCGTACAACACCTTGGCTGAGGTGGCGGCACTGCTTCCCCTCAGCACAGCAGCTAGCGTGGCAGCAGCAGCGGCAGGACGGCCCACAGGCGCAGCAAGCAGCGGGGGCGGCGGCGGGCAGGCGCAGCCGCCGGCCCTTGCCAGGGAGCTGCCGCAGCTTCTGAGGGCACAGTGGCGGCAGGGCCTGCCGCAACTGGAGCTCGTGCCGTGCGCCCCCAGTGACAGCCTGGCAGAGCAGGCGGCGGCAGCTTGTGTGCGCTATGCTGTGCACGTCGTGCACGCAGAGCCTGCTGCGCATGCTGCCAGCGCTGTGGTGCTGGAGGAGGTGCCGGCGGCGGCGCCACATCAGCAGCGCCAGCGGGGCAGGCAGGCCGCAGCTGCCGCCCCTGTGCTGGCAGTGGTGGAAGACCGTGGGGTGCCCATCTCTCGGGAGGCTTTTGCAGCAACAACAGCAGCAGCAGCTGGAGCGGCAGTAGGAGCATCGGCCGGAGTGGCGCCTGCGGCTGCCGCAGCACCAGCGGCAGCAGCGCCGGCGGCCTCCTTGCCTGATGAGCCACTTGGGCCGCTGCTGCTGGGTGTGGTGGAGGACTGTGACGCTCCCGAGGAGGATGCCTCTGGAACTGTGGCGTCCCTGATGGAGGGGGAGGCGAGGGGGCACCTGTACCGGCGCGCCACGGCGGGCCTGGCGCCCCTGGGGGCACGCCCGCAGAAGCACAAGGAGGCAGGTGGCCTTGCTTTGCCTGGCAAGCAGACGCTGTCGGTTGCAGGCGCTGCGGCGGCGGCGCCAGCCGCAGCAACAGCCGTGGCAGTGGCACCAGCAAAGACTGCTCAGCAACAGCAGGCGCCACCTGCTACGAGCATGGCAGCCGGGGCCAGGCCTGCAGCTGTGGTTGCCGCCACAGCAGCCTCTGCCCTTCCCAAGCCTGCCTTTCTCTCGGTTGCATCAGCACCGCCTGCAGCACCGAAGCCGGCCTTTCTGTCGGTGGCGGCACCCGCCCCCAAGCCAGCGGCAGCTGCACCACAGCCTGCCAGCACTGCTGCCAGCCCCGCACCGCCGCCAACCGCAGCCACTGCAAGCGCCTCTGATCTTGCAGCCAAGCAGCAGCCAGCAGCTCAGGCAGCCGGTGCCCGCACGGCGCAGCCAGCAGCGCTGTCCGGCGCAGCCCGCAAGCGCAAGAGGGCTGCTGCAGCGGCTGCAGCAGCAGCGGCAGAGCAGCAGCAGGACGAGGCGGCCGCTCCCAAGAGCTGGGAGGACTGGCTTCAGCCGCTGGGAGGCAGTGCTGCAAGCGCTGGGCAGGCGCCGGGCCCGCAGCAGCCCCAGAAGCAGCAGCCGCAGGGCAAGCGCCGGGCATGGAAATGATAGGTGCCCTCTAAACCATGGCCACCTCTCGTGAGCCTTTCACGGCTTGTTTCACATGTAAAGCGCCACTTGTAGAGAGCGAACCGAGGTATTTTAATAAGGTTAAGGTGTGGGGGATGTAGCGGCGAGAGCATGGTACGGTCAATGGCAGGTGGGATTCAAGTTCGAGTGAAAGCCACGGCAGGCTGAGGCTCAGGCTGCGGCCCGCGCAGGGTCAGCCCGACACCACCCGCCGCGCAAAAGTCAGGTACCCCGTGTGGCCGCGCCCATGGGGCACAGGCTTGCTGACCACCTGCCGCTCAGAGTATGCCGGCATACTGCTGGCCTGAGGGGCCTCTGCTGCTGCCGCCGCCGCTGCTGCTGCCCCCTCTGCACCATCTGCCGCCCCGCAGTCCCCTGCTGCCGCCGCCGCCCCCTCTTGTGCCGCAGCAGGAGCGACGTCCTGGTCCTCCGCCGCAGCCGCCGCAGCCGTACCGCCGCCGCCACCGGTCTTCTGCCGCTTGCCGCCGCCGCCCTGCTGCTCGCCTCGCCGCTGCTGCTTCTTGCCTACCAATGCCGGCGGCGGGGCCTCCAGCTCTGTAAGAAGCACCTGCCTGCTGACCTCATGCTGACGCAGCAGCACCTCCATGGTCCGAATGTCCCGGAAGCCGTGTGCATTGAGCGCCTCGCAGGTCTGCTGCACCTGCTCGATGCACGGGCTGAAGGAGCAGAACATGCCGTCGGGCCGCACGCAGCGCGCCGCCGAGGGGACGACCTGCGGGGAGGAGGGCAGGGGGGAGGAGCGGGCGGGCGGGCAGGGCGGGGCGTGAGGGTGGTAAGCCGACGGCGACAGAAGCAGCAGCCAGGCACGTGCTGTGACCACCAGTGGCCGGCGCCCGAGGCCTGGCCTGCTGCCGCCCACCCTCAAGCCAGGTTTCTATCCAAGAAAACCAATTCAGGCAGCTGCAAAGCTGATGCAGCTGAGTAATGCGTACCAGCATATGTTTATCTTGTACACTGCACCGGCAGCCTCACCTTGTAGGGCTTGGGAAGGTCCAGGAAGAGCCCATCCGCCTTCCCATGCAGCTCCGCTGGGAACCCGTTCTCCTCAATGTCGCGCTGCGTCACCGTCACCACATCACCCAGCCCGTTGACCTTGAACTCTGCAGAGGAGCAGGACGCAGGGGGCAGGTAAAAGGGCCAGTTGAGGTAAGGGCGGCAAGGGCAGAGGCTGATACGGGCGATGGCACGGTCTACTGGTCACGCCCGGTGACTGCCATGTGCAGGCGCCACAGCCGGCTCAGCTGCCACATGCGCCGCGCCCACCTCCCCCAACCATGAGCCGCCGCCTGTCATGCGCCTGCTCCGCAACTACCAATCTGACTCTCACCCTCTGCCGCCATCTGGGCGCGTTGCTCATGGAACTCAAAAGTCCAGATGTGCCCGCTGGGCGCCACCGCGCGCGCCAGCGAGTGCGTCAGGCTGCCGCTGCCCGTGCCGCTCTCCAGCACCACCGACCCGGGGCGCAGCTCCAGCATGGCGCACACCATGGCAATGTCTGCAATTGGGAAGCAGCAATAGGGATGGGATGAGCAACACTCCCCACCTCCCGTGGGTCCCCCCTCCAGCCTGCGCCCCCGCCCGCCCCCTCGCATCTTTGCCCCAGCATTGCACCTGCAACGTTTGAGCTGCTAACAGATTTCCTGTGTGCAGTCTCATTCGGCTGCTCCCTGGTCCCCTGGCTCAGAAGGCGCACCTGCCACATAGAGGATCTGTGTGCGGTGGCGCAGCACGCTGGTCCAGAGCTCAGGCGTGGGTGCCAGCAGCAGCACCCAGCCGCTGCCCTTGCGCGAGGTGGCGCGGCTGCCAAATGGCTTGCCCACCCACTCCTGCAGTCAGGCAGGCAGAGCGAGGAGGGGCAATGGTGTAAGGGAGGGAGGGGAGCAGCAGCCAGCACCTGGCGGAAGCATTGAAGCGTGCTGGCAGCGGCAGCAGGCGGCAGTGGCGGCGGCAGTGTCGTGCGTCGCCATCGCGCCTGCATGCGAGTGCATGTGTGCCCAAACCGCCCCAACATGCTCCCATTGCTCACCTGGTGCGCAAAGCTGCCGAATTTGTTGTTATACTGCCCCTTGGCGGTGACGCGCACCGCCTTCATGCTGTCGAAGCCCTCGTAGACGACCACCAAGTCCCCCTCTGCAATGCAGCGCGCCGGCTGCGCCGCACTCAGCTCCGTGTGCAACATTGCAAAGCTCCAGCAGTGTTGAGCCCTTCTGACACACTGCTGCTTCGGTCAATGTAATGCACTGATCAGCATGTGGCCCTGAGCATTGAAGCAGGCGAAACAGCACGCCCTGCTGCGCTGCCACACTGGCAGCACAGCACAGCTCCATTCGCTAGTTCAGCAGGCAGGATTGTCCTGCCAGGCAATCCACAAAATGGCTGCTACGCTGCTGTACCCAGAGAAGACGCCCGGCGCCGTGTTGGCGGCGGCGGCCGCTGCCAAGCTTGCCGGTCTGTCGCTGGAGATCAAGGCTGCCAAGGACGCACCTGCCAAGCTTGTCTTCCCCAGCGGGTGCGCGCCCCGTCGCCATGTGCCACCATGCCCATCAAAGTTGGTGCTTGCTCCTCTGGGTGGGCAGCTCTGCTGCACAATTGCTGTGCATAGCAGTATGCTTCGTTCTGAACGCCCAGTGCTGCCCGGATCGCTGCAGGGAGGAGCTTGCGGGCGTGCCGTCCATCCTGCGTTATGTCGCTCGGGCGGGGCAGTCCAAGGACGCTCTCTACGGCAGCGATGCGCTGTCCGCCTGCCAGGTGGGTGCTGCCCCGCCATCTGGACACAATGAAGAAGCAAATGCAGGCAGCGGCCTGTGCACTTGGCGCAACCGGGCGATGATGTTGCCAGTTTACTTTGCGTCAGCAGTGCACGCCACATGGCAGTGCCCGCCGGCGTGCCCGCCTGCGCCTCGCCACGCCTCTACCGCCCAGCACCCGCTTGCATCCCACCCCACCCCCTTTTCATCCGCCTGCAGGTGGACCAGTGGCTGGACATCTCCCAGACCCTGGTGCCGGGCTCCTCGTTTGAGGGGGCCTGCGCCTCGGTCAACGACTTCCTCAGCCTGCGCACCTTCCTGGTAGGGTATGCACCCACCCTGGCAGACGTGGCGTGCTGGGCGCAGCTGCAGCTGACGCTGCAGTGGGACCGGCTCAAGAAGGGCGGCAGCATGCCGCACCTGGCGCGCTGGTGAGGGGCGGGGTGCCGCAGGCGGGAGGCTGGCGGGGGTGGCCGGGGTGAGAGGCTGGTCAATGCAGGCAGGCATGCAGGGCTGGCTGGCACACTTCTGGGCTGGATGGCCTTGCATTGCAGCTCACCCTGGGAACAGCTTCTGATCATCTCAACTAACGTTGCTTTGGCTTGTTGTTGTGCCTGTGGGTAGGCATGCGTTCATGGGAGTGAGGGGAGCATGAGTTGGCAGCGGCGGCAGCCACCTACTTCCTTCCTTTCACCACTCCTGGCGTATCTCCCCTCCTTTTCTTATTACTGCGTTGGACCGCAGGTACGAGTTTATGAGCGAGGTGCCTGAGCTGGCAGAGGCGGCAGATGCCCACGGCCTCAAGCGCCGCGGCGCCGCGCCCAAGCACACCAGCAGCCAGGACGCTGAGCTGGCAAAGGCCAAGGGCGGCGGCGGTGAGTGGGTGGGTGTGTTTTCAGGGTGTGATGCCGAGGGGTGGGGCTGGGTGGGCGGCAGCATGCCCAGCAGCCAGGACGCTGAGCTGGCAAGGGTCAGGGGCGGCAGCCGTGGGTTGGATGGGAGGCCACACATACACAGCGCAGGCACGGGCAGCGTTGGCAAGGAGCTCCAAGCGCTGAACATGGTCTCATGCTTCACACCAATTTCTGGAAGCCGACGCATGTATCGTGTTGCAGGATGCTCTCCGCCTTATTCGTGCGACTGAAGGTTGGTTGGCCACAACTTATGTGTGTGTGTGTTGCAGACACGGGCAGCTTTGACAACGTGCTCAAGGATGCCGAAATGGGCAAGGTGGTCACCCGCTTCCCGCCAGAGCCCTCGGGCTACCTGCACATCGGGCACGCCAAGGTGGGGGGATGGATGCATACCGGTGTGTGTGATAGGCAGGCTGGGGGTGTGGTGCCGAAGGCGGGGCCTGCATGGTTTTGGAACTCGGCCTGCATGTAGCCTGCGTGCCTGCCTGCCTGCCTGCCTGCCTGCGCGCGTGGTGTTACCCCCTGGCTGTGCACGCGTGCTGCGCTCGCCGGCTCCTTCTCTCCCCCTGCTGCCCGCCGCCCTACCCCCCTTACCCCACCCCCAGGCCACCCCATTTGCTACCTCACCTCACCTCTCCCCCCCGCCCACCACACAACCACGCCCCCCTTGCCCCCCCCCACCTCCCGCAGGCCGCCCTGATGAACCAGCATTTTGCCGACATGTACAAGGGCCGCCTGCTGGTGCGCTTCGACGACACAAACCCCAGCAAGGTGCGCACGGGGGAGGGGAGGGGAGGGGAGGGGGCAAAGGCAGAGGCAGAGGCGGAGGCAGCACTTTGTGGAGACGTGGTGCGGGTGCGCTTTGGCGACCTGGGCTCTGCGTGCCGCCCTGTCTTGTCTCCTATCAACCCAGTCCAGCAGCGCTCCGCCTGCTCCCCCCTCACCCTCTCTGCAGGAGAAGGACGAGTATGTGGAGAACATCATTGCCGACATCCACCGCCTGGGCCTCAAGTTTGAGAAGATCACCTACACCTCGGACTACTTCCCGCAGCTCAAGGAGTGCGGCGAGCGGCTCATCAAAGCGGGTGGGTCTCAAACTCTTTGGGGGAAGAGAGGGTGGGGGCGAAACAGCTTCTGCAGCTCCGCAGCTCAAGGAGTGTGGCGAGGCGACATCAAAGCGGGTGGGTCTGTGAGGCTGGCGGGGGGAGAGAGGGGGGTGGGGAAGGTGCACATGGTGGCCCCTCACTTGCCGTTTGAGGTGCCCAGCCTTCTGGTTTGAGGGCGCTGCAACCCCGGGTTGACGTCACCTGCGGGCTGCGGCGGCCAGATGCCTGAGGAGCTCCCCGGTGCGCCTCTCTTTCCTCCCTAACCCTGGTGTTCTGCATACTCCCTGCGCAGGCCACCTGTACGCCGACGACACCCCGGTGGAGCAGATGCGCGAGGAGCGCATGGTGGGGACGGAGAGCAAGCGGCGGGGGCGGAGCGTGGAGGAGAACCTGCGGGTGTGGGGCGAGATGTTTGCGGCCACCGAGGAGGGTGAGTCGTGACCACAAGTTTGGATTCTTGAACTGGTAGCATTAACAGCAGGGGCGCACAGCGTTGGAGGGTGCGGGTTTTGACGGGAGGAGTGCTCCGCCAGCCAGTGAGGTGGTGGGGTGTATGTCTGGCTCGCTACAGTGAGGCAAGAGAGAGTGGGCTGCTTGCAGCCAGCGATGACGGCAGGGGCATGATGACAGGGGGGCAAGATGTTTGCGGCCACCGAGGAGGGTGAGTGCAGGCGGGCAGTACAGTAGGGCTGTGCTGGAGTGTGCAATTGGACTGGGGAGGGCGTGGGTACTGGGCAGGGTGTGCAGGAGAGCCGGCGCGTGTGGGAGTGGACGTGTGTGTTTACACCCTGGCCCGAGGGGGCCTGTATGGGCGGGTCCGGGGGGGGCTTGCAGCGAAGATATGCATGCGCCTGAGGCTGGACAGGAACGCCCGCACACACCCGAACACTGCTGTGGTCTACTGTTTCTTTCGGCGCAACAAACATGCACCTCTCGCCTTGTGCAGGCCGCCAGAACTGCATGCGCATTAAGCTGGACATGAGCAGCCCCCACACCTGAACACGGTGTCGTACATTTCTTGCGTGTAAACAAGAAATGCACGCGTGCCTTTCTTCCCTGCGCAGGCCGCCAGAACTGCATGCGCATCAAGCTGGACATGAGCGCCGCCAACAAGGCGCTGCGCGACCCCGTCGCCTTCCGCTGCAACCTCACGCACCACTGGCGCACCGGGCATGAGTACAAGGTGGGGAGGCAGAGGAGCGGGGGAGGCAAAAAGGGCAAGCGCGGGGCTTGTACGTCCGGCCGCTGTTGGCCAAGGCATACCGCACCGCTCCCCTTTTCATCCTTGCAATCCGTGTGCCGCTCTATCTGTCATCCCCCTGGCAGCGCCATGCCACGCAATAGCTTTGTCCACCCCTTCCATGGCCCTGCTCACTCACTCCTGGCAGTGCCCTGGCCTGTCCCATGCCGCCCTGTCCTGTTCCCTGCAACTTCCACCCCACCTACAACTTTGCCCGTCCTCGCCCCTCTCCCTTCCCCGCTCTGCCCTCACAATCCCACATTTCCCATGGTCTCCCCTTGCTGCCCCCTGGTGCAGTGCTACCCCACCTACGACTTTGCCTGCCCCTTTGTGGACGCCTACGAGGGGGTGACGCACGCGCTGCGCACCAGCGAGTACAAGGACCGCGAGGCGCAGGTGAGGGGGGCAGTACAAGGGGCAGGTGTACAGCCAGAGTTATACTGCCTGTTTGTACTGCCTGGGGTGCGCACCAGCGAGTACAAGGACCGCGAGGCGCAGGTGAGGGCGGTACAAGCGAGTGGTGTACTGCTGGGGTTGCTGGGCCCACTGCCTGCGTCTACCGCCTGGGGTGCACACCAGCGAATGCATGGACCGCGAGGCCCAGGTGACAGGGGGAGCACAAGGGTGAGGCGCATCCACACGGTCCTCAAGCTGCAGCGGCGCCGCTCCCCTGCAGCCAATCATCGTCTCACCAGCCCCCTGCCCCCCAACCCCCCACCCCCCCTGCCCCTGCAGTTCTACATGATCCTCAAGCTGCAGCAGCAGGTGTGGCCGGAGCTGCCGCACGTGCACATCTGGGACTACGCGCGGTGGGTGCCGAAGGGTGTGGGGTGCCACAGCAGCACTTTTGGTGGTGGGTGATGCACACATGGGGACCTGGTGATCGGCGCAGGGTGCTGGCTGGCCGGCCTAGCTTACTTGGACTGCCCGTCTGCCTGCCTGCCTGCTGCCTGCCTGCCTACGCTCCTGAAGCCGCTCACTGGCCCACCCTGGACCTCCGCCCCTGTGCTCTTCGGTGACGCAGCCTGCCCTTTCTCTACATGGCTTGCTGCCTGCACCCCTGTGGCCACCCCTCTCCCCCTGTCGCCCGGTCCTGTGCACGCCTCCCTCCCTCACCCTGTGCGCCCATCCATGGACCCTCCGCTCCCCCTCCCTCCCCTCCCTCCCTCCCCCCACAGCCTCTCCTTTGTCTACACCGTCCTCTCCAAGCGCAAGCTGACCTGGTTTGTGGACAAGGGCGTGGTGGACAGCTGGACGGACCCGCGCATGCCCACCGTGCAGGTAGGCGCCCACCCTGGGCAGCATCACCCGTGGCGGCGCGGCTCCAGCAGTGGCAAAGAAAGCAGCATCACCCGTGGCGGCGGGGGTCCAGAGGCGGCAGCGGCAGCAGCAGGGCGGGCCCACGGTGTGGACCCCTCACTGGAAAGCACGTGTGCCTGGGCAAGCCTGTGCTGCGTTGCGGCAGCTCTCCGCATGCACCGACCGAACCCCGCCTCCCCTCCTAGATCTGACTGTCTGTGTGACCGTGCCACGACGTGTCGTTTGGTGCAGGGCATGCTGCGCCGCGGGCTGCAGCTGGACGCGCTCAAGGAGTTCATCCTCAGGTGGGCTGAGCTGGCGGGCCGCTGAGCTGGCGGGGCGCTGAGCTGGCGGGGCGCTGGGCTGGCGAAGGAGGGAGCATGCATTTTGGCGCTGCGCGACAGGCTGCCTTCTGTCTCCCAGCTGCATGCCCGATCGTGGCCGCCCGCGGCGCTGCCCTTCATGCCTGTGCCCGCTACCGCGCATGGAATGCCACCAGCATTGGTCCTTCACGCATTCGTGACCCTGCAGCCAGGGCGCCTCCAAGAACGTGACCTACCAGGAGTGGGACAAGATCTGGAGCATCAACAAGCGCGTGATCGACCCCGTGTGCCCGCGCCACACAGCGGTGGAGAGCGCCGGCAGGTGCGTGTGTGAGGCGTGTGTTTCTGCTGTGTGCATGAAGTTAGTGTGTGTGTATGCAGTGCGTGTTTGCTGTGTGAACGGTGGTGCAGCTGTGGGTCATTGCAGCGGCAGGGGCCGCCCCGGGTGCCCGGCTGCGTTGAAGCAGTGCACGCCTGCAGGTGTGTGTGTGTTCGATTGTGGGGTCCAGGCAGCGGCATGGAGTGGTGCTCTGTGTTGACGTGGACGCTGGCGCGTGAGTTGCTCCTGGGGTGGTTGAGCAGGGGCACGGTGAGGCAAGCAGTGAGGAGGTCTTCCACAGCCCATCCACCACCTGCCCACCCACCCATCCACCCACCACCCCTTGTTCCGCTGCCTGCCCGCAGGGTGCCCGTCACGCTGAGCAACGGCCCAGCGGCGCCCGAGTATGTTGAGCAGCCGCGGCACGCCAAGTACCCGCCCGCCGGCACCAAGCAGCAGATGCGCAGCAGCAGCCTGTGGATCGACCAGGCGGACGCGCAGGTGGGTATGGGGGAGTGGAGAGGGGTGGGTGTGGGTGAGGCAGGGATGCAGAGGCGGGTGCCCTTGCGTAGCTTGGGGAGGGGGCCTGCTGCCCAGTGCATGTTGAGACAGCTTGCTGGTCATTTCTGCCCACCCGCCTGCTTTGCCTGTCCACTGGATCTCCGCTGCTGCACCCAGACACACTTACCCCACCCCACCCCGCCTCCCCGGTGCTCCCTCACTGCTCTCTTCCGCCGGTGGTCAGCGAGGGGGAGGAGGAGGCCACTCTGACTGTTCAAAGCAGCGAAAGATACTGCCAACCCTGGCCTGAGCTGCTGCTGCGCCCGCGTCTCAAACTGTGACTGAGGTCCCTCTTGCGCATAACTTCCGCCGCAGGTGGTCGGCGAGGGGGAGGAGGTGACGCTGATGGGGTGGGGCAACGCCATCATGCGCAAGGTGCACAAGGACGAGAGCGGGGTGGTGACGGGCATCGACGCGGGTGAGGCGGCGGTGCCGGAGGGGCTGAGTTACGGGGGGGCTGGGTTGCGTGCATGTACAGGCTGGGTGTGCAAGGCGCACGTGTTCTTGAGCGGGGCGGTGACGGATGCATGTAAAACAGGAGTTCCGCACGTTCAGGGCCTGTTGAATGCAGGTCGCCACGCCCGCTGTGGGTGTCATGGACCTGGAGAAGCCTGAGGGGTGTGCTGCTCCAGCGGCGACGGCGATGTGTGTGGGGACTGGTTGCGAGAGGTTCTCCTTATTTGCTGCCTCTGCTGTGATTTCCCTCTGATGGTGCCACAACCGCCGTGCAGAGCTGCACCTGGAGGGCGACTTCAAGAAGACCAAGCTCAAGCTGACGTGGCTGGCGCAGAGCGAGGAGTGCCCGGCGCTGGAGCTGCAGGTGTGAGGGGGCGCGTGCAGTGCATGCGGGGCGACTGGGCGGGTGGGCAGGCTGCCCTTGTTCGTAGTTGGTAGGCTGGCCACGCTGCGCGCCTGCCCCGCACACCCACGCCCCAGCCAGCGCACTACCTCTGCACCTCCCCCTGCTGCCGCACTACCTCTGCACCTCCTTGTGCCCCAGCCCAGTGCCCTGGCTCTGCCCCTCCCTGCCTCCCGCTCGACACACCCAGTGCTCCCAGTGTCACGACAAATCACCCTCCCCCCTCACCGCACTTTGGCTGCCAACTACCAGATGCTGCCAGTAGCTCAGGCCCTGTCATTCTGCGCCCCGAACGCATGCAACTCCCACACAGCGCTTTCGCTGCCTGGTGACCCAGCGTGGCACCCAGCTGCAGTGAGCTGCATCGTCCCCCTCTGGCTGTTACTCACACCCTGCTGTCCTTGTTGTTGTTGTTGCTCCTTTTTTCCTGCAGCACTTTGGCTACCTGGTGAACAAGCGCAAGCTGGAGGAGGAGGACAACTTTGAGGACTACGTGAACAAGGACTCGGTGAGGGGGCGTCTGAGTAGGGTTGTTTCAGTGCAGGTTGGGCGGGTGACAGCCTTGAACTTTGAGGGAGGGAGGACAACTTCGAGGACTGCGTGAACAAGGACTCGGTGGGGGGGGGGGGGGGGCTGTCATGTTGACAGGAGTACTGTAGTGTGTACAGGGCAAGGCCAGTGTTGAGGACTAAGTGGACAATGACTCGGGGAGGGCGTCTTAGCATGGTTCTGTTAAAGTGTAGGCTGGGCGGGTGACAGAGAGGGAGCACAGCTTTGAGGACGACGTGAACAAGTGGGGGGCTTGGTCTGCTCAATAGGTTGTTATTCTGGGCGGGGTGAAAGGAGGAGGACAAGAGCTTTGAGGACTACGTGAGCAAGGACTCGGTGGGTGGGGCCTGGTTTCAGTATGGTGTTAGGCTGGGCGGGTGGAATGGGGGTGGGAAGCTTTCAGCAGCGCCTGTTTCCTCGCACCCCCTTAACCCCTCGCCCCCCCCCCCCACACCCCCTGTGCCTGTGCCGTGCCCGCCCCGCAGAAGACGGTGACGGCGGCGGTGGGCGACGCCAACATGCGCAGCATGAAGCAGGGAGACGTGCTGCAGGTGCGTACGCTGGGGGCCGAACGGGGCAGGGGCGGGGGAGTGGCATTGAAGCGGCTTTTGGGGGCCCAAGAGCCGGCCAACAGGCGGGTGGCGCAGGGAGACTGGTGCATGTGCGACTGAAAGGCCCCATTGGCATCTGCCCAGGCAGGGACGGTATGTGCTTGGGCGCAGTAGCATGCTGCCAGGGGAGGCTTGCGGCGGTAGCCTGCGGAAAGCTCGAGACGTGCTGCGCCTGCGCCTTCCTGGGATGCGCAGCCATCCCTCCGCTGCCACCCCCTGTCACTTCCCCCTCTTACCTCCATCACCCACTGCCCCCTCCCCCCGCCACCCCGCCCCGCAGCTGGAGCGCAAGGGCTACTTCATTGTTGACGTTGCCCACGACCCGCAGCAGCCGCAGCAGCCCATGGTGCTCCTCAACATACCCGACGGACGCGCCAAGAACATGCCCGGCATGGCGTAGGCTGCCCTGGCCATCCATGGCGCTCGTCGCACGTCCTTGACGGCGGCACGCAAACGCCTCATGTCAACACTGTGTCACAGCTTGGGAGATGTGGTGCGGGTAGGGCATGCAGTAGCCCAGCAGCGTCTGCCCGGCGGGTTTGTGGCAGTCAGTGAGCGCACAGCACAGATGGGTTTGATCCTGTAACTGGCCACACTGCTGCACACTCCAGGTTGCTGCACCTGCTGCACTGTGCTGCCTGCCCGCTTGCCTGCCCTGCTGTGCTTGCTGGGACTTACAAAGCAGGAAAAACATGTGTAAAGGAACATAGAAAGTGGAGGAAATGTGGAGAGGCGGAGGCAGGGCATCGCAAAGAATCGTGTGGCGCAAAACTGTGAGGGCGGGGGGAACCTCTTTTGGGCTGTGCGGGAGCCTGAGGCTGCCCAGGCACGGCGGGAGGCATGCGGTGGCCAGCGCTGGCATTTCTGGCATGCGCATGCTGCGGTACGTAGGTATAGCTGCCGCTGCTGGGCGGAACACATGCCGCTGCTCAGCTCACTGGGCTGTGGCGGGGTCTGGCAGGGGGATGGGATCCCACTCAACCTCCTGCAACACATGGGGGTCGCCAGAGTAGGCCCATCAGTCAATCCATTCATGGAATGGGACTCGTCAGTGACGCACAAGCATGGAAAACCCCAGGCCAGCAGCAGGCCGGGCAACGGCACAGTGAGCGGTTACTCCTGGGCAGCGCACGTGCCGCCATCGGCGTATGCAGCGGGGTGAACACAAGAGCGGCAGTGGCGGCGGGGGCAACAGCAGCAGCAGCAGCAGCAGCAGCAGCAGCAGCAGCAGCAGTCAACTCCCCGCCCCAGCGAGGAGGCAGTCCGGTTGCCGCCGCGCAGATCTTTTCTGCGAACGCTTGCAAGCTTACACTGGCGCACAGCAAGCAAGCAAGCAAGAAGAGCACGCAAGAAAGCAAGCAACCCACAGCGCCAGCGCACCGACACGGTGATGTTGCCGCTGTCCACGTCCTTGAGAAGGTAAGCATCCGCCTCCAGGGCAATGGTGTCCGAGGTGCCCAGGGAGCAGGCCAGCTTCATCTGCACACGGTAGTGCGTGCCCGCCTGCGGGGAAGAGGGATTGTGGCAGCAAGGAGAGGGGTAAGGCGGTGTTGGAGAAGCAAGGGGTGCCTAGGGGGCAGGGCCGGCTTCATATGAATGCGGCAGCACGTGCTGGCTTGTTGGAGAGAGGTGGTGAATGAGGGGAAACGGGGCGAGTTGCGGATTTGGGGGAGTGTTGGCGACCAAAGGGCAGTGGAGAGTGAGGGCAGTGGGAAGAGTGGGGAGTGGAAGGTGGGTCACGGGAGGTGAGCGGTTATGCCTGGGTTCAATTTGAGTGGTCAGCTGTCTGTGCAGGCAGTGCTGCCACAGCCGCTTTGAGTTGCGTGCAGCCAGGGATCGTTTGTCAGTGCAGGCAGCAGAATCGGGAGGTGGAGATAGTGGGCAGGAGGGCAGGAGCAGCACCTCCCAAACAGCCAGCAAGTCAGCCATGCGATACAGCACCAGCATGCCAGGCAAGCAGGTGCGCAGGGGGACAAAGCAGGCAGGCAGCGCAGGCCAGTAGCCAGTCAGCCAGGCCAGCACACCGCTGTATAAGCACAGGGTGCGACTTGTGGCTGCTGGCAGGCAAGAAAGGGAAAGGGAAAGAGCAGGCAGGCATGCAGGCAGGCAGCGCACAAAGAATAGACAGGCAGGCAGGCAGGCAGGCTGGCAGCGCAAAAAGAAGAGACAGGCAGGCAGGCAGGCAGGCAGGCAGGACACAAAGAACCAACAGGCAGGCAGGTGGGCAGGCAGCCAGCCACAATGAACCAACAGTCAGTCAGTCAGTCAGGCAGGCGGCCGGCAGGCAGGCAGTTCAGCCAGGAAGCCGGGCCCGCGCACCGCTCCGTCTGCCGGGTCCGCCACCGGCGGCTGCTGGCAGGCGTTGAAGGGGTCACTGGTGAGGTCCCCCTCGCAGGATTGCTGCAGAAGAAGAGGATGCAAGTGAATGTGAGTGTCTGAGTTTGAAAACATTGGTGCTCCCTTGGCAGGATCGCTGCAAAGGGAATGTAAGCGGATGTGAGCGGACGCGCCGGGCCGCGCAGGCCCTGGACGGCTGGCTAAGGCGCGAGGCGCACGGGTAGTAAGCCGCACAGCCGCCTGCATGACGCGATCCAAAAGCCACACTTTTCCTGGTCCACCGCCGCCTTCACAATCCCCTGTTCCACCCCCACTCCACCCTGCCACTCTGCCGACCTGCCAGAAGCTTGTGTTGCCTGCATCCGCAACATACGCGTCCGCCACCGCCCACACCACCTGCAGCAACGGGGCACAGACGCGGGAGGGGTGGCATTGAGCCGGAGCGCAAACGTGCGCGTTCCAGCACCCGCGCTGACCTGGGGTGGCTAGACAGGCTGCCAACAGGGGAGCAATGCACACCAGCGGCAGCAGTGGGGGGCAGACCAGCAGACCAGCAGTGCGATGCGGTGTGGCTGCACCAGGTTGGGAGCCGTCAAATCCCTGGCGTGGCGGCCCTCAGGGGACCCTCGCCAGGCACCCGCGGGCACAACACCAGCAGCAGGACCAGCACAGCACGCCGTGCGCAGCACACGGTATGGCACAGAGCAGCGCCACCTGCAGGGCGCACCGCAGTACAGCGCCTGCAGCAGCAGTACAATGCTGTGCAGTACCTTACCTGCAGCAGGTCTGGGTCCATGAGGTCCACTGGGATGGTGAAGCCCTCGGCATCAGTTGCATTGCATTGGGACGTGTCCAGCAGCCCCTCTGGCGGGCTGAGCTCGGGAGAGGCGCCCGGCAGCGTGGGGAGCGCCGGGCTGAGCGTGTCCTGCAGCAGGTCGTCCAGAGCGCCCTGCTCTTGGTCATCGGTGCAGGGTACCGGCTTGGTGGCGAAGTTGGCGCTGGCGGGGTTGCAGAAGGAGCGGGGGACCACTTGCGCGGGCTGGAGTTGCGGCTGGGTGCCGGCGGCGGCGCCGGCGGCGGCGGTGCCCCCGTTGCTGCTGCCCGATACCGCGGGGTCGCTGCCCGTGGCCGCCGCTGCGGCTCCTGCCGCGATTGCCGTGAACGGCGCGGCGGCCAGCAGGAGGCACAGGCAGGGCGCCAGGCGCTGCGGCCACGCGCGGCGCGCCGGCATTGCGGACGCCTGCAGGCGGAAGAACTTGAATTCAGTATTTGCGGTCGGGTCGCAGTTGGAAGCGACAGCCCCAGCGAGCGGGCACTCCTGTCCTTCCCCACCTGCGCTCCCACTTCCTGCACTCCCCTCTGTGGACACGTGCCGTAAGTTTCCGCTCGATCAAACGAGGCAAGCGGTTTGTGGGGCGTGAGCGTCCGGCAAGAGCCACGCTGGGCCACACCGCCGCCAGCGGGCGAGGCACACTGATTCACCGGGGTGCAGGCACACAGAATGCATTGCAGTAAATGCGGCCATTGTGAATGGGAGCAAACGACGTACTTAACCAAGAGCAGAAGCCATAGAAACAGGACTCGCAGCGTCACTCCCTTCACTGCTGCCTTGGCCGCGCACCACAACATAGAGCGCACGTGCCAACTGCATGTGCTACTTCAACATAAGCGAGTAGTTGTGCACGCGCCTTGATATGATGTGCATGTCTACACGTGTAAGCTATGCATGCAAAGAATTTCAGAATTGATTGCTCCAAGGTGCATACGTGTCACTTGAAAAGTGCAAACGCAACCGCTGCTGCGCCCGCAGCCAGCATGCCGTGCCACCCGAGCCCAAGTGCAGTGGCACCACTGCCAGGCACCAGCTGCACTGAATCCGGAGCGGCAGCAGCCACGCCGCTGTCAACCACCGCTGGGGAGGGCGGACTGCCGGCCTCACTGCTGTCACCTGCTGCTGGCGGGCTGCCAGCACTGCCACTACTGTTGCTGCTGCCGCTGCTGCCGCTGCTGCTGCTGCTGCCATCTCCTGCGGGTCCCAGCAGGGGATGCAGGTCCTGCAACACCTCCCAGTGCAGCACCTGCTGGGATGGGTGGGTGGTGGTGGGTTCAAGGAGCAGATGTGCAGCAGCGGATTGGAAGAAGCAGGCCAGGCGGGCGCATGCCGGTAGCCACGGTGTGTATGCTAGCCCCCCTGGTTCGGAGGAGTGCACCACAGCGTGCACACCATCCATGCGCAGCATGCACTGCCCCCAGGGGCCCCAAGGCTGGGTCAGCTGCCAGCGCCTCCACTGCCAGGCTGTCACACGTCAGCAGCACACAGTGCGCACAACACAGCGAGCCCACATCACCCCACCTGCATAGTTTGCTCGTCTGCCAGCGGGGGTGGTGCCAGAACCAGCGCCTCCACTGCCAGGCTGTCACCCGTCAGCAGGGCGCAGCTGATGTTGAGGCGCAGGCGCAGCAGGCTGCTGCTGCCCAGGCTGCCGGTGGTTCCGCCCGCACCGCCGCCTGTCAGCTCCTGCAGCAAAGGTGGATGGGAGGGTGGGACGGACGCGGGCATGTGGACGTGCCCGGGGCACTGTGCCGCTGTCCTATCACACAAGGCAGCAGTCGATACAGTGTCCTTGAATCACCATGAATGTTCGTATTGTACGCTGAGATATTTCCGCTTGTTCTTACCGTCTGGCAGACCGCCGTGGCCTGGCTGGTGTAGTCGCTGCAGGCCGCCCAGGTGGCGGTGCCAGCCGCCGCTATCAGTGCATCGCTGACAGCGCGGGCGGCATCCAGCACCAACAAGTTGGCCTCATCAACGTTCGACGTCTCTCCCAGCTGCGCTAAAAGGCTTTCCGGAAGGTTGGCGGTGGGAGGAGGGGCGCACGGCGGGTCGGGGCTGTCGCTGGCAGCGGGGCTGCCCGGCAGGGGCGACGCCGGCGTGTCGGAGGCAAGCGCTGCCAGGGCCGCTGCCTCCTGCTCCGCGGTCAGCGCCACCGGCTCATTTACAGCAGCTGAAGCTTGGGAACACAAAAGCAGGGCCACAGCAAGCCGGAACACGGCTCCGGTCATGGCGCCCAATCTGTGTCCGACGGTTGGCTCGGTTCTCTCCGGAAGGTGCGGGCCACCAAACGCTGGCATTTAGAGTAAGAGCGTTCACGCGCGACTGCGTGGTGGCCGCAACGCGCTCCGCTGAGCACCGCAGCAAGCTCAGCAGCGCAGCACAGCGCAGCGCGTCATGACCTTCCGGGCACAACTTGGCATGTCCCTTCTTCCGCAACGGTGAGTCGGACGGCAGAGGCTAGACCTGTCTCGCCCTTCGCCAATACATCTCCGTATATGTAGCATTGTCTTACATGCGCCTGCCTTGCTTTTGCTGTGCAAGGCGCAGGTGCGAGCGCCACGGTAAAGGAGCGCCACCCAGTGGCATGGAAGAGGATGGAATGAAAGGCACGGCTGGGACGGGATCAGGAGGGATCGAGGGATCACAAGAACTAAGAGCAACAAAAGGTGGACAGTTGAATGACGAATCAAGGGCATGAATGCAGGAGGGGATCACGGAGGGGAGTCCAAACAACAGCACGCTAAGCGAATGACGGGGCATTGCATGGCAACGCAGGGGTGGCAGAGGTGGGGAAGGAGAGCACGTATCACAGCGCTCTGTGTGGGCGGCACAGCAGCTGCGCTGTCACTCAGCACGTCCGCTGCTCGCGGAAGCGCAACCGGGCCGTACCAAAAGTGTACATTTTCTCACAGCCGGGCAGCTCACATCTGCTGCTCGCCATCCACGGAAATGATCTCCAGCTGAGTCACCTCGGGGTCCTCATTTGACATGGGCAGGGGCACATACACCTCGGCCTCCACCTCAACATTGGACATTGTGTCCTCGCAGGACAGCGTGGCCACAACCTGGTAGTTCATGCCAGCCACGACCTGCAGGGAAGGAGAGCAAGCGGCGGGAGGGGGAAGGGGAAGGGGGCGGGATCGGTCAGCAGTCAGGCGGAGGAACGTGGTCCAAGGGGTGCGCTGCATTGAGGTGCAATGCATTGATGGGACGAGGGAGCGGCAGGTGCAAAGGGTGGCTGTGGTTGCGTAGAGGGTGTGATGCACGATGTGGTGGCCGAAGCATGTGGGGCCCGGTGCCGAAACATCGCAGGTTTGTGTGCGCGGGCGTGGGTGTGAGGAACCGGGGGTTGAGGTGGTGGGCAGGCGAGCGGCGAGGGGCGGAAGAAGGAAGCGGGCTGCTGGCAGAGACGTGGTGGGCACACAGCGGCCAGCACATGCACGCGCTCCCCCACGGCCGGCAGGCAAGCAGGCAGGCAGCTGGCAGCGCTCCGGCACTGGCCCTGCTCAAGCGTGCACAGCTCGAACATGCACGCTTGCCCCCCACGAGACCAGCAGCAGCACTTGGTGTGGTCAGCCTGCCCCACCTGGCTGCAGGCGGCCTGCAGGGTGGGCTTGGGGTCGTCACAAGGGATCCAAGTGGAGTTGCCGCTCTCCACAATCTGCGGAATGGACGAGAAGGCAAACAGGCTAGGCTCACTCAGCATTGTTTCGTACCGTATTTCGTGCCGTACTGCGTACCGTACACGA
Organism: Micractinium sp. NFX-FRZ; assembly: GCA_029339195.1. Classification (NCBI taxonomy): domain Eukaryota; kingdom Viridiplantae; phylum Chlorophyta; class Trebouxiophyceae; order Chlorellales; family Chlorellaceae; genus Micractinium; species Micractinium sp. NFX-FRZ. Next base: position 29,098 of record JAPTJF010000355.1, on the reverse strand, counting down.
CTGGCACATCGTCGACACAGACGTTGGAAGTGAAACTGTTTGGCGAGGCAGGGGCCAGCGGAATGCGGGTGCGGGGAGGGGGCAGCGAAACTTTGGTCACGGCAAGCCTCATTCGCGAGCAGTTGGGCAGGCGGGCAGACGGGCAGACGAGCGGGGTCATGCGCGCGACACACTCGCCAGCAACCACCCCAGGCCAGCAGCACAGCCATGGACAGCAGGCAACTACGTAGCGCATGCGCCCCCTCCTTCTTCCCCACTTGAGTCTCACCTGGTTGGCAATTGCGGTGTAGACGGGCAGAGGCACCCTCTTGTTGAACGACCAGCCGCCCGCCATGCCCCCCTCAGACGGCGTTGCGCAGTTGGAGGCGGGCACGACGGCGGCGGAGGCCACGGCTGCCGAGCAGGCCAGGAGGCAGAAGAGGGCGATGGAGCGGGACATGGTGGAGATGGCGGGCTTGGAAAGGAGGGGTGGAGAGGGCCTGCACAGGAGCGGGGAGCGTAGTGAGTGGGTGACGGGGGCTGGGGACGGTCTGCCTGACGAGCGGGCGGGAGCAGTGAAGCAAAGGGTGGGGCGCGCGGGGAAGCCTGCAGCAGCAATCATGCAATCAGGCTTGCTCAACAACACAGCACGCGGGGTGAGACCGGCGCGAGGGGCGCGGGAAGCGGCGCATGGCTCAACGCGTTTGCAAGTCTGAAAGCCGAGCCCAGCAGGCGCCGGCATAGCGATCCAACCGAAGCACGCATGAGATGCCCACATGCCAGCTGCTCAAGGCTAGGCTCGGGCTAGGTCCAGGGCCTGATCAGCCCGATTGGAGTTTACACTCCCTCACCTCAAGGCAGTAGCCGCAGCGTGGACGGCGAAGTGGCAGGGAAGCGTGCTAATGTAAGTGGCAGGCGGGGGCAGCTGTGTCTGGTAAATCGGGCACAGGCAAGGCGCCAGCTGGCGGGAGCGGACGGCGGGAGCGGACGGCGGGAGAGTTCCGGGTGCCCATGGGCCCCCGCCTGAGTGTGTGACTGCCGTAGGTCCTTTGAACTTCCCCATTGCCCGAGCTGCGTGTTTCCTGACAGGTACACTTCAACGCTCTTGCATGCCACTGCTCCACATCAGCCACTGGAGTAATGCACGGCCGCTACGTCAACAAGACGAGTGAGTGTGGCGTGTGCTGAAGAAGTGCTGCTGTGGATTTCAGAAGCTCGTGGCGCCCCTGCTGGTACACGATACGGGCAGCAATCAAGCCGGCTCCAGAACCTGGGCTAGCAGGCGTGCTGCCCCAGCTGCCTTCCTGGCGCCCGGCAACTGGCGCACGCGCCCCTGCGGTGGGTGCCCAGCTTTCATAGCGTGCTTGCTCTTGGGCCCTTGAGAATGCCCTTGAGAGACTCGGCAAATATACTGATTATAGTGGATTGCTTGAGAAGTCCAGGGGCCAGCGTGAAGCGCCAGCAGCAGAAGCAGGGGCAGGGGCGGCGCTGAGCTGGCGGCGGTTCGTGTGGTCGGCCGGTCCTCTTGGAGGCCACGCGGCGCCTTGTTCCAATTTCTGATTATCCTTCTTACCCGCCTGTCCCACTGCTGCGTTGTAATCCCGCTACACTTGTACAGCCCCACGGGTGGGTGCGTCCGCCTGAAGCCTGCCCCGATGCCCTGGCAGCTGGACGAGTTTTTGGCGGAGCGCGTGGAGCGAGGTCGCAGGCTGCTAGCCGAATCGGAGGAGCACCGCGGCGATGCCGACCTGCAGGTGGGCAGGCGTGCCGGCGGCGGGGCGGCTGCGAGGAGGGTCATGCCACTGCAGGGCAACGGCAGCCTCCTGCCTTTCTCAGCCCTCTGTTTTCCACAGTGCAAACACCCCTGCCCCTCCAAAACTTGCAGCACTTCGTTTCTGGCGCAGATGCTTCCGTCAACCTGCACAATCTGTTTCTGATTGAGGGGGGACGCGGGCTGCAGCCGGGGCTGAGCAACTACCAGCGGCAGCAGGTGAGGAGGGAGCATGGACCCCGCCCACGACGGGTGCGCATGCTAGTCACCTGCTTATTACCGGAAGCTACAGCTTCTCAAGCTGAACTCAACTGCATGGTGTGATCTGCAGGGCCTGCTTCTCTTCCTTTCCAGCACGCTGCACATGCACAGCTCAGCCGTGGCAGCTACGATGAAGCTGGATGGGCACTGCATCCCGGAGCTCATGAAAACGGTGGGTGCTGCTCAGCGCCCCTCTGTACTCGAGAAGCTGGACACAGTTCCCGTCCTCTGGTGGGCACTTTTTAGGGAGTGTGCCAGAAGGAAGGCAAGGAATTTTGCATGCTGAGCGTGTCTTGCGCCTGGCTCACGCTACTGGCCTTGATTGTCACCGACCCGTGCCTGCTGGGTGCAGGCTGTCGGCCTGATCAGCCACGCCCTCAGCGACCTGCAGTTCATGGGAGAATTAGGCATGATGGCTCTGTGCCTGGTGGCCATCATGCCTAAATCAGGCGGTGCAGATGTGCTGCAGCAGTGTCTGACGACCAGCACCCGCCGCCTGGCCGACTGGGGCGCCACAGCAGCGGCGGCAGCCGCCTTGGAGCAGCGCCAGCTGGCGACTGGCTTCACCACCTGCCTTTGCGCCGGCGAGCTGCTGCAGCTGCTGTGCCTGCTGCACCGCTCTGCCATGCAAGCCCACCGCAGGCAGCCTTCAAGTGTGCAGCTTTCAGGGCAGATGGTGGCAAGCAATGAGCAGGCCCTGCACCTGCTGCTGGAGCTCAGCGCCCAAGACCCGCAGTACCTTCACGAGGAAGCTGCTGAGCTGTCTGCCAAGGGGGAGATGCGCGCGGCTGCCGCAGCTTACGACCGCGTCCTGCAGGCCTGCGAAGCGCGCAAAGGTGAGCGGGCGAGCCTGGGCGGCAGCAGAGGTCGCAAGGGAAGCGTGCGTGTGGCTGCAGTGCTTGTTGTGGCTGCCTGTCTATCGGCAGCGGCGGCTGCAAGCAATGCGCACTATGCGCACATGTGCACATCATGCGCATGCATCACAAGATGCATTCTACTGCTTAGGCAAGGAGGGCTCCTTGGGCCTGAGCCCCGGCCTGCAGTTACACGTCGTTTGCACTCCCCACAGCACCAACTTGCCCCATTCCCGCTCGGCCGTTTGCAGCCAGCTTCCTGGAGGCAATGGCTTCCTTGGGGCAAGCCAACACCATCATGTTTGGCGGCAGGGGGGACAGCTGGCAGCTAGCAGAGGTGGAGGGCCTGCTGGCAGGCTGCCAGCGCGCGCTGACCCGCATCCGCCCCTGGGCACCCAGCCCTGCCTACCACAGCCTAACAGACGAGCTGCAGCAGGACCGGCAGAACCTTGCTGCATGGTTGGCAAAGCACCCGGGGCACAGCGGCACACTGCCTGCGCTCAGCACACGCACAAGCGCCTTCCAGCATGGCCCGCTGGACCAGCGGCACGTGCTGCGCTCCTGCAGCGGTTGCGGGGCACGGGAGGGGCAGACGCGCAAGTGTGCAGGCTGCAAGCAGGTGGGCAGGGTGTGTGGTAGGCTTTGCTGGCATGGAAAGCATAAAGGGCATGGCATGCACAGTGTGGCTCCTATTAGGCCGGCATGCGCACTGGCTGATGAACGGAATAGAGATTGCTCACCAGTGCAGCATGCCCCTGCTTTGATCCCGCAGGTCGAGTACTGCTCACGCGAGTGCCAGCTCAAGCACTGGAAGGCGGTCCACAAGCGGGAGTGTGCCCTGATGGCGGCAGGCGTGGGCAGCTCTGGTGTTGGCGGCGGGCAGGGTGTGTGAGGCAGTGCATGCGGCTGAGACAGAGATGACTGCCTCTCACCATGCTTGATTTTGTTGTGCCTTCATGCCTATTTTGTTTTGGGGTACTTTCAATCCAACTAGAACCAAGAAAGCACAAGTGAGCCATGTGTTCCAGCAGCAGAGGGGGACGCGGGGCAGGTGCACATGAGACGCCTGAGTGTGAGAAGCAGTGGGCATGTAGTTCACAGATGGCAGTGTGACGAGAGGGCCGGCCTGCGGGGACACAGGTGGATGAAGGAGGCAGGTTGGCATTGAGGACACCTTCCTGTCTTGGATGTCCTGGCCTGGACATACCATGTGACTGCACCCGCTCGTTGTGTGGGCATCAGCCTGGGTGAGGATGGAATGGAGGCGGCCCGCCTGGCGGGCGCAAGGTTGCGGGGATGTGGCGCCGCTGGGCGGCGGCAGTTCATCCGCGGCATTCTCCCCGCCGGCGCCTCAATCGGCTCTGCCGCCGTCTCGAACGGATAAACGGCAGCCTTGGTCAGCCAGAGCGGCCTGTCCCGCCGCGGAGCGTGGCCTTGGACCGGAACCACCGCCCTCCCGCGTGAGCTTCCGCGGCTCAGGGAGGCCCCAGAAGACCTCGCCCGGCACCCTAAGCGCAGCAGGAATGGCGCGCCAGCCGGCCTCTCCAATCTCGGCGGCGGCGGCGCTCCTTGCCGCGGCCGTGCTTGTTCTCGCCACCCCTGTGTTGGCGGCCAGGTTCTCCCCCGTCATCACCGGCTTCAACCCCCGCGTGGGCAGCCTGGCTGGCGGCACTCTACTTAGAATCCAGGGCAGGAACTTTCAGGACCCTGGTGTGGCAGCGCCTGCTATATCTACAGGCGGACAGCCTTGCTCAGTGGTGCCGTGGCTCTGCACCAACTCGCAGCTGGCATGCACGACGGCGCCCTGGCAGGAGGGCACCCCCACCCAGGGCCTGCCTATCTCCATCAACGTGGGTTACGCCACGTGGGGCGCCTGCTGCTTCAACTACTCGTCAGCCAGTACTCCAGGTGGGATGCGTTGTCTGGGGGGCAGGCAGGTAGGTGGGTGCTGGGTGCCTCTCGGGCTTCCGCGGCCTGACCTGCCCGGCAGCACCCACATTCCAACCGGGAGGCATTTCAGGTGTCCAGCAACTTGGAAGCCTGGTCATCTGAAACCCCGCTTTGTGCCGCCGCCTTATCTGTGCAGTGGTAACGGAGGTACGGCAAGGCGGCGAGCTGCCGCCTGGCACCGTCCAACTGCTGGGCCCCGCGGTGTGGCCCATGCATCAGCTGGGTGCTGGCCAGGATGTGCCCAGCGTCACCCTTTCGGGCGGCGCAGGTGGGAGGGCAGGGTGCTGAGGGCGTGGGGCTGGCCTTCGGCTATTCTCCTGATGGGCTATGCTCCGCGAAGCATCCTCTCTTCCAAAGGGGAGAGGGCACAGCCCTCCCCCCGCCCTGGTAGCCAGCAGCAAGGGCCCCCGCCATGGGTCCACACCTCTGCTGGGTTCCTCTACCCACGCTAAGGGCGTCTTCATCTTCTGCTTCTTCTTCTTCTCATTCTCTCTTGCCGGCGCGCTGCAGGGCTCGCTCAGCTGATGCCCCTCGCCCTCCCTTTCCCCTCCCTCCACCCCCCTCACCCCCCTCTCCCCGCCTGTGCAGTCTGCCAGGTGTCAGATGAGGCAGGCATAGCTTTCGGCGTGGACTCCTCCAATGCCTTCCGCGTGAACTGCTCCCTCCCCGCCGCCTCCAGCAGCCTACCCGCCTTCAGCTCCAATGCTACGCTCGACTTCAGCAGCGGCACCCTTTTCCCAGTGGGGGCGGCTGCTGTTGCCAGGGGAGCATACCGGGCTGACCGCCACAACACTCCATACCTGGTTCAGGTGAGGCTGCTGTTGATCTGGCAGGGTGTGGAAGCTGGGTTGGGTACTGAGGTGGGGCCGGTTGCTCAGCGGGCCAAAGACAGGTGGGTGCTGGGGTCGATGCAGGAGGAGCAGGAAGATGGGTGCTGGGTTGTCTGCACCCAGGTGGGTGCTGTGCGGTGGGCAGGAGGGTGAGCCTTGGGCGGCAGGCAGGAGGGTGGGCGACGGGCACGGGGGATGGGCGCTGCGCGGAGGGCAGGCGGGTGGGTGCTGGGGATATGCTACAGGGTGGTTGCTGGGGGCGAGCAGGCAGTTGGGCGCTGGGGTTCGGTCTGAAGTATGGTTGCTGGGCTAGGCAGGAACCCCCGGTGGGTGCTTTATGGTTGCGAGCAGGCAGCACGGCACGGTAAGAGGGTGCTGATGGGGGCTAGCTAGCAGGAGAGGTCGCGCTGAATGGCGCACGTGGTGGCCCACTAGGTCCCACCCTTCCCGCCTCCAACACGTGATTCCCTGCCGCCCACCCCACCTGCAGGCTGCACCGGAGGTCTCCTTTGTGGAGCCCCGCACAGGCAGCCGGGGGGGTGGCCAGCTGCTAACCATTCGTGGCGCACGCTTCCTTCCGACCGCCGCTGCCGGGGCAATCCAGGTCAGCGTGAGCGGACGTCCTTGCATTGTGGAGAGCGCCACCTCAGAGGCCATCACCTGCCGCACAGCGCCACTAGATGGCGGCGGCGGGCAGGGGTGGCAGGACCCTCGCGCCCCGCTGTTTCTGCAGACGGGCAGACACCCCGGTGGGCGCGGCATCCAGCTGGCCAGGTGGGGTTGGGCTGGGCACCGTGGGTGGGATAGTGTGGGCAGGCTGGGGCATCAAGAGGAATGCCCAGGAAGGTTTCGTGCCTGGGGTGGGGTGGTGCCTGGGCAGCCCGATGTTTTAGGCACAGTGTCCGCACCCTCTCCTAGCGCGTCGCTTCCTGCTATCCAACAGCATGCTGCCCGCCGCCCCGTCTGCCCCACCTGCCTCCCCCGCCTCACTCCCCACCTGCAGGTTTGACACGCCTGCCAACTTCTCTATCAACCTGCGCTCCCTGGCCGCCTGGCATCCCCTCCCCTCCAACACCTCCCTGCTCATGGACGCCATGCGAGCGCTGCCCTCCTCTAAGGAAAACCTGCTCAGGTCAGGGCCGTCTTGGCTTTGCTGTGTGCTGGGTAACGTGCATTTTGTCCAGGGACGGAGGTGCACACTGCACCCTTTGCCGCGAGTTGTGCCTGCCCATCTCTCTCATAATCCCTGTTCTGTTCAGGGGAGTTCGATCTGCCTAGCTCTCCGTTTGTATTATGTGCCGTGTCCCTCCGCAACCCTTGTTTGCAGCCGCCTGGATGCATTTTTTGTTGCTCCACACGCTGGCTCCTACCATTTCTTCTGCACCGCCGATGACAGTGGTCAGCTGTGGGCCACCCGCCAGCTGCCAAACGGCACTGTGACCAGCACCCTTCTCTGCAGCCTGAACAGATGGTGAGCACGCCCTTCCTGCTTGGGCTATACTGGGGCCGTGTGCTCTTCTTGCCGCGCCAACCACTGCATGTCAGGCTGCGTCTCCGAGCCTGTTCATCCCACCAATGTGCCATCTGCCCCGACCTCCCCCCTCTGGCCACTCACCCCCGCTCGCATTCCACTGCACCCACCGCTCTCCCCGCTGAAGGGCCTCCTATTCTCCGACAACCAGTGCGGAGTGGGCAAAGCTGCCTTCCCAGGAGTCAGCCCCCCTTGAACTCAGCGCTGGGGAGCACCTGCTGCTGGAGGCGTACGCTGAGCAGGTAAGCAGGAGCTCAGCAGGGCAGGGGCGTGCTCTACACCTTGCAGCTTCACGGGGTTGGCGCGGACCACAATTGCAGCTGCTGGCTCCATCGGCAGGCTTTCGGTGTGTGTGCTCGGTGCCTGCAACACCCCAGCGACGCCTTGCCTTGCCTTCTTTCTGGCTGCTGCAGTTTGGCGGCGCTGACCACCTGGCAGTTGGCGTGCGCATCCCGTCTGCCACCCGTCAATGGAACAGCATTCCCGAGGTGCAAACTGTGTCTGTGTCGGTGCAACAGTACGGCCAGCAGCAGACACTTCAGCTGACTGCCTATCAGCCTGGTGTTCACGTGCTGACCGCCTCCGTTACCGGTGCCAGCCCTGACACTGAGCTGCTGCTCATCGCCAGCAACAGCAGCAGTGGCAGCGGCGGCCGCACCTGCAACTGGGCAGCAGGCAGCCGCGCTGAGCAGGTGCACGCCTGCCTGTCTGAGCTGCTGAGGATCCCCCCTGAGAGCTTGGAGGTCTCCCTCTCCAGTTCCCCCACTCAGCAAGACAGTGACAGCAGCGCAGCAGAAACACTGCAGCTGCAGCTGGAGGTGGCAGTGGCGCCAGGCGTTGTTGACCTGGCTGCCAGCCTGGACGCACAGCTGGCGCTGCCAGCCACAAACGGTCCCCAGCTTAGCACCACCACCGCCCTGGCCGAGGGCCTGGGTGGTAGTGTGGATGTGCTTACGTCTGCCGATGCGTATGCATTCCGCACTCTTTCCGCCCAGGCGTCTGCCCAAGAGGTGGCGGAAGCTGTGGGGCAGCTGGTGCCTGACCTACCGGTGAGTGAGGGGTGGGGAGGAGGGAAAGGCGGCAGCAGGCCGGTGCTCCGCACTGGGCCTCAGGCTGCATGCATTTCTTTGTTAGCTTGATCTGCTTGGCTTGCGCCGCGCACGTTCATGATGGCGCTGTCTGGTAATCCCAATGCCCTCTCTCTGTTTGCCCCCCTATCCTGCTCCTGTCACCCTCACTAGGCAAACGTCACCGTCGTCCGCACCACCGCCTCTGCTGGCCTGCGCCAGGGCTTCTGCTGGCTTCTCACCTTCCCTGCGCGGGCTGGCGACACTGTGCCCGCCATCAGCCTGGCTGCAGAGGGCTGGGCCACTGGGCTAGGCCTGCGTACCTCAGCAGCGGTCACCAGGGCGGCTTCCCAGCCTTTGGGAGGCAGCTTCCGCCTGGGCTTTGCTGGCAGCGAGGCAAGCATTGAGGTGGCGCACAACTCCAGTGCGGACGACGTCAGAGCAGCGCTGCAGGGTCTGCCAGGCGCGGGCGTTGTTGACGTGCAGCTGGCTGGCTCTCTTACCGGCAACCGGAGCTGGATCCTCACCTTTGACCCCCTCCTCGCCGCCGCCTGCGACCTGCCGCCACTGTCGGCCAGTTGGGAGGGCACCCTGCAGGGTACTGCTGCCCAGGCGACGGTTCTGACTGTCTGCGACGGCAATTGCGACCTCCTTCTGCGCCCCATTCCTGCCGACTACCTGCGCCGCCCGGTGTCCTCCCCAGGTGAGGGCGAGCAGGGTGGCTGGCGGCACCTCCAGGGAGGCATGAACGCATGCAGTTTTCCAGGACCAGGCAGGCTCAGCTTTTGCCATGACGTTTGCCGGTCTGCACTCAGCGCCTCACGAGCCCCACCCACCTGCTCTGTGCTCCCCCTTCTTGAGGCGCAGGTGTGGTGGAGGTGTGGGTCAACGATGTGCTGGCCCTCTGCACCGCCGACGACCCCGCCGACTGCTCCTTCTCCTACCTGCCCACCTCAGCCTCCCCCTCCGTCATCTCCATCTCCGCCGCCGACCCTGTCCTCCCCGGGAGCCTGCTCCAGATCCACGGCAGCGGCCTGGACAGCGGCACAGGTGCGGGCAGGCTGATGAAGCGAGTAAGACGAGGCTTGCAGAGGAGAGCTGATGAATCGGGCGCTCTCATCGAGCCTGTTTTGTACCGCTTGCCTCTCCCCCCCTGCAGGTGCGGAGGTCCATCTGGGTGCTACCTCCTGCCAAGTGGTGTCCCGCACCGATGTTCTCATCGAGTGCGCCGTGTCGCCTGGCACCCCAGCTGGCTGGCGCACCCCGAGTGTGCTCCTTGGCGGCCTGGGTGCCCCGCTGATGGCGCCTGGGGTGGACACAGCGCTGCTGGTGAATTCGTTGGAACTTCTGGCAGCCCAGCCGGCGCAGCTGGCACAGGGTGTGCCCGTTTTGATGACGCTGGCAGCCAACGGCATTGATGATACCGCCTGCGGAGCATACCAGGTGTGGCCAGCAGCGCAGTTGAAGACCTGCGAACGGACCGGGCTAGGACACTGCACAGCACATTCAATGAACAAGTTGTCTCTGCTTGGATGAGCACCCACACTGTTCACTCTTCCTGCTAACAGCTGCAGACCTCTGCACCCTCCCCTGCCCACAGATTTACGTGGGTGCTGACCCCTGCACTGTCATCGCCTGCAATTCCTCGGCCCTCACCTGCGCTCTGAGCCCCTCGGAGGCTGGCCTGGTGGATGTCACTGTGGAGATTGTCGCGGATAACTCCACCACCCTCCTCGCAGCCCAGCTGCCGGCAGGAGTCGAGGTGGTTCCGCCCGCTGGCAGCGTGATGGCGGCCCGCGTGCTTTCCCTTCTGCCAGAAGTTCTGCCAGCGGCTGGAGGTGGGTGATGTGTTGGGTAAAACGCCTTTGAGCACCTGTGGGCTGCTGCTTTGTGCCGGCAGCTCCGCTGCCTGCCTTGGGAACTTCAGCTAACGCAGCCACACCCCGCCCTCGCCCTGCCTTGCTGCAGGCCTGATTGAACTGGAGCTGGAGGGCATTAGTGGCGTATCTGAGATCCGCACAGTCAGGCTGCATCCGCTGCCTCCCGCCCCTGGCAGCTCTCCCACCCAGACCAGCCCTGCCACCGCCTCCAGCTTCACCTGGGCAGCACCTGGCACCCTCACCGCTATGGTGCTGCCTTCTGCTCCTGGGACCTACAGCGTGCACATTGAGCTTGCCAGCGGGCTGGTGCTGGTCAGCGCTGCCCCTCTGGAGCTTGTGCTGGAGGTGACGGCTGTGTCCCCGCCGCTGGGCAGCATGGGCGGAGGCGCGCTTCTGACACTCGACGGTAGGTTGGTCTGATGCACAGGGGGAGGGGCGGGAGGGAGGCTTCATGTCCCCTGGCTGGAGCTCTGGCCTCGCTTCCCCTGCTGAGTGCACTGCCTGGCCTCCTGCAGGCTTTGGTTTTGTGGAGGAGGCAGGGCTGCTACTCCGTCAGGAGCGTGTCATGCCAGTGGTACTGCTCCACGTCCCGCTCAGTACCACCCATCCCAATGGTGTGCTGCTCTGCGATGTGGTAGAGGCCAACGCCACGTTTGTCACCTGCCGCACCCGCCCGTACTGCTCCGCTGACACATCAGCTGAGGACCCCTCAGCCACGGCCTGCTCTGCTCTCACCTCCCCGCCGGGCGCGGTAGAGGTGGTGCTGTGTCCCTCGAAGTGGCTGGCCAAGGTGCGGCCTGGAAGAACGCCTTACCAGCTGGGGGCGGGGCCAGGAGGCGGGAGGGCGGATCGCAGTAGCAGCGTGGCCTGCTGATGAGAGCTGTGCACCAGGATGGCAGCCACAGCAGGGCTCTTCCTGCACTCCACTTCCCTCTCACACCCAGGAGTTCCCTCCTTGCCCCCAAACCTGCAGGATGCCCTTAAGCTGCACTGCTGGGCACAGCCTGGCACCCCACGCACGATTTGCTCTGAGCACAGCTGCACCTTCAGCTACGATGCATCCTCCACCCCGCGCCTGCTGTCGGCCTCGCCCCAGGTCGCTTTTCAGGGGCAGGTGTTGGTGGCGACCACCCAGCACGCCGACGAGTACACCCTGGTGGTCGCCGCTGACAGGGAGAGCGGCAGTGAGCAGCTGTGTGCCGTCACCACGCTGGCGCCCGACGGCAGCAGCCTGACCTGCACTCTGCCTGACATGATGGTGGCGGGGAAGCGCAGCCTCAGCCTGCGGCGCCGTGCCGCTGCCGGCGGCACCGAGCTGGGCCTGGGCTCCTTACCTCTGGCGGTGGCTGCCACAATCGAGAGCCTAGAGCCGCGCGCTGGCTCACTAGCGGGTGGCACGCTGCTGCGCCTGGTCACAGGTGGTGCGGGGCTCAATATCACCCACATTGCAGCCGGCCAAGAGGTGCTGCTGGGCGGCGTGCTGCCCTGCGACCCTCTTGCCGCCGACCTCTCTGCGCTAACCTGCCGCACTCGTAGTCTTTATGGGCAGGTGACGGCAGAGTACTTTGCACTGCCCATGTACCTCCCATGGGAGCGCCGCGCCGTGCCAAGCGCAATCCCAGGCAAGAGGCATTTCTGGATAGCAGAGGTGGTGGATGCATGGTGCGGTGCTGCATCTGGACAGTGCTTGATTTGCCTGCAGCAAATGCTCGTGTGTCCTTACCTGCATGCCCATTTGGTCCCCTCCTGCCGCCCTGCCCGCCTGCATGCCCGCCTGCCTGCCCACCTGCCTGCCGACCTGCCAACCTGCCAGCCTGCCTGCTTGTTGACTTTCCATTCTGCCTTCCCATCCCTGACAGCCGGTGCATGCACGCCCCCGCTTGTTTTCTCTCCTGCAGGCCTGCAGCCCACCGTGCGCACCCTAGAGACAGGGCTGATCCACAACTGGGGCGATGGAGCTCCATCGGGCCTCTCTCCAACCGATTTCTGGGCCTCCCGGTTCTCGGGCGCCCTGCACATCTCCTCCCCTGGCAACTACTCGTTTGCGGTCTCGGCGGATGACGGCTGGGCTCTGAGCGTGGCCAACCAGGTGGGCAAAGGGGCAAGTGCCGGTGTTGTGAGGCGCTGAGGGGGCGCGGTGCCGGCAGCGGTGCACTTATAGAGAATCATCCCCGTGTTTTCCTGCCCTCGCCGACCCCCAGACACCCCTTCTTTTCGACTCTTCATCCCGTTGCACAGATGGTCATGAACTCTTCTCAGGAGCTTTTTCTCGCAGCTGGCTTTTCCACCTTCCAGCTGGAGCACTTTGAGTTCACATTGGCTGCCTCCATCAGCCTGCTGTACCGCCATAACGGCTCCAGCTGGCAACCCATCCCGCCCACCATGCTCCTCCCCCTGCTTCCCGACACCGCGGTGCCCCTCAGCCTGACTGTCAACGGCGTGCCAGCGCTGCCTGCCTGCGAGGGCGGAGAATTAGAGGGCTGCTTCTTCACTTTCAGCATGGCAGCGACCCCCGTTGTTGCGGGGATTGAGCCGCCGCAGGTGGCAGCACCCGACGGCACTGAGCTCTCCTTCTCCGGTTCTGGATTTGGCAGCGATGCCGGCCTGCTCAGAGTAACGGTGGGCGGTTCAGACTGCCCGGTGAGCGGCACAGTGAACGACAGCGTTGTCAGCTGTCTGGTGCCAGCGCTGCCAGCGGGCATCTACCCTGTCGAGCTGAATGTGGCAGGGAGCGGAGCGGCGCTGGCGGCGAGTGGCGCTTCCTCAATCACCTACCTGGCAGCAGCAGCAGGCATCAGACCCGCTGTTGGATCCTTGTTTGGAGGCACCGAAGTGGAGCTTGTAGGACATGGCTTCGCATCCACCAACGACCCCGCAGTTGCTCAGCTAGATCGTTTCTCAACGGTTCGGCTGGGGGCCATCCCCTGCGCTGTCTCCGCTGCCACCGCCACCGCTATACGTTGCACCACCGGCGCCACCGCCAGCTCAGCAGACCTTGCTGTTCCGCTGGCTGTGGAGGCTCGCAATGCAACCACCGGGGTGGTGCTCCCAGGCACCGCTGCGCTCAACAGCAGCGTACCTTTCAGGTGGGGTTTCGTGTTGAATGGATGTGTGGGCGGGACAGTGCGTGGGAGGGTAAGACTTGATTGGCCCGAAGGGAAGATCATGCCATTGTGCACAGCGGCATAACCCAATAATAAATTGCATTCAGGCCCGCGCCCCTTCACCGCCCTGTCGTTTGCCCCCTTGGCTTCCAGGTATGCCGCAACCCACACCCCGCTGCTTCTCCTGGTCCAGCCAAGCTCTCTGGCACCACACACCGCCACTGAGATCACGCTCTCCTGGCAGGCACCCAATGCTAGCGCCCTGGGCGCCACCCTGCCCGGCAGCAGCAGCCTGGCCACTGTGCAGCTCATCGGCGGCTCCGCGCCTCTGACCTGCACCTCCACAGTGCTGCTGGCTGCCAATGTGTCTGTCGCAGGTGGGCATGCCATTGGGATGCTTGTGTAGCAGACAGGCTCTCAGGCATGGCCAAATATGCCGCTTCCACATGCCACCTGATTCATACCGCATTGAGGGGCTCACACATCCCCCAGCCCTCCTCCTGGCTGCAGGCACCTACGAGGAGACTTTCAGCTGCCGGCTGCCCCCTTTGCCGGCTGGCCATTGGGGGCTGCGCCTGCTAGTCTCCCCCCTTGGCTACTCAAACACCACTGCCATGAACGCTCCTCTTGTCGTCAGCAGCATCGCACCTGCTGCTGGGAGTCTTGCGGGCGGCACTGTGCTGAACCTCACTGGCTCCGGATTCAGCCGGAACGCCTCCGAGGTCACAGTTCTCATTGGCGGCAGCAGTGGCAGCGGCAGCGGAAGCCCCTGCCACGTGCTGGCCTCTGCCCCCGGCTGGGTCAGCTGCAAGACCTCCGCGTTCCGTGGCCAGCTGGCATCCGGCGCCGCCAGCAGCGGGCCTTTGCCGGTATTCATCGCTCCCAGCGATGCTGGCAAGCTTGTTGCCGAGGCGGCAGTGCTCGGGGTGAGTTTTGAGTACTCGTCTGCCCTGACACCCACAATCAGCGCCATCTCCCCATCCCGAGGCAGCACAGAAGGTGGCAGTACAGTGATGATTCGCGGCAGCGGGTTCCCAAGCGACGCCGCCAGCATCCAGGTCTTCATCGGCCAGGTGGGTGGGTGGGTGAGTGGGTGGTGGCGGTGGGGTGGGTGCGGGTGGGTGGGGCGGGTGTGGAGAGTGGGGTGGGCGGTTTAGGAGGGTGGCTGGCTGGGTGCCTGCCCAAGGCCCAAATGCCAGCTGCTTGAGTGGCAAGTATAGCCGCTGGTCACCGCATCGCTTGCGCCCGCTCTGCGATACTCTACCCAGCCTCTCCTGCCCTCCCTTTTGCTTCAGTGGCCCTGCTCCGCCCCCCAAATCGTCAACGACACCAGTCTGACCTGTGTCACATCCAAGCCGTCCACCAAGCCACCCGGCCCTCTGCCTGTTCTTGTGCATGTCTTGCCCAACGGCTTGGCTCAGGGTGAGGCTTTTAGGCTGCCTTGGAGGCGGGAGTAGACCACACCACAGCGTGCCCTGCAACCACCAATCCACATCGTTTTCCAGCTCAGCGAATGCCTGCTTTGCATCCTTCTCTGTGCTCCTATTCCATGCACTATCTCCTTAGCCGTCCCCACCCTCCATCTGCACTCGCTCATCCTGCAGCCAACGTGCTCTACCACTACATTGATCTGTGGTCGCGGGCCACCACCTGGGGTGGTTCCCTTGAGGGCCTGCCTCTGGAGGGAGACTCAGTCGTCGTTCCTTTTGGCACTTTCGTGGTGCTGGATGTGTCCACCCCTGTCCTAGATGTGCTGATCCTCGAGGGGACACTGGCTTTTGATGTGGCGGACGGCCAGGTGAGGAACGGCGCAGGACAGGCGAATTTGGGGATGCTGGGTTGGATGGGCGAAGGGAGGCGAAGGCAAGCGATTGGGGGCCGGCCAGTTTGGCTTGTGCTTGAGATGAGAAATGTGCGAGGCACGTGGACAGCAAGCACCAGTTGCTGCAGTCTAACGCTGTCTTGCATACACAGCTTGCTACAGCATGCACATCGCTGCCTCTTTAACCTCCACCCCACCTCTGCCGCCCCACCTTGCTCAGGAGCTGCGCCTGGCTGCCCATCGCATCCTCATCAACGGTGGCCAATTGCTCGTGGGCGCCCCTGGCATGCCCTTCCCTGGGCGCGCCACCATCACGCTGCATGGGGATCGTAACGACTTGCAGATGCCAATTTATGGGACCAAAGTTATTGGCCTGCGGGTGAGAGGACAATGGCGTGGCTCGTATTTGCTTTTGCTCGGGACGAGCAGCGTGCAACATGAGCTGTTGCTTGCCTGCGGATGAAGCTGCATCCTCTGCCTGCCTGCGTACTTACCCCCATCCACCCCTCCCCTCCTCTGCCCCCTCTGCAGGACGGCAACTTGACCTTGGTTGGGCTGCCCAAGCTGCCTACCTGGACTGTGCTGAACACCACAGCCGACGTGGGCGACGCCAGCATCATCATCAATGGCGCCGTCAACTGGCAGGTGTGCACAGGCTCCCGCGCAAGGGGTGTGTGCAAAAGGGGCCAATCTGCGCGCTGTTGTGTGTCTGCCTGCATCCTTTACGGCCACCTCGGCACAGCTGTGAGCTGGCCTGGTGTCTCGCTTGCTGCTCATCCGCCCGATGCCTTGCTTCCCTCCCCCCCTTCCTTCAGGCGGGCGACCGTGTGGTGATTGCCTCCTCCTCCCTGAACCCCTCTGATGTGGACGAGGCTGATATAGCAGGAGTGCAGCCCCTGTTTGACGGCACCACTCGCCTGGACCTCAGCACCCCACTGCGCTTCACCCACCTGGGGGTGGTGGTGACTGTGCCCGGGGAGGAGAGGGTGGTGGACATGCGTGCCGAGGTGGCCGTGCTGAGCCGCAGCATAGTGGTGCAGGTGCGCGGGTGGGACGGGGTGCAGCAGTGGCAGGCGGGATTTGGGACAGCGCCTGTGCGAGGAGGGGGGGTGATGGGGTGTTTTCCTATGCAGCATATGCGGAGGCGAGTAGGCGCACACTGAGCTCCTGACTGTTTCGCTGCAGCATCGTTGAGTCAATTGGTAAGCCTTGCCAACCCACACGGGTCATGTAGCTGCCTGACCTGTTCCTTTCGGCCTGCAGGGCAACGAGGGCAGCGAGTATAGCCAGTTTGGAGTCCACATCCTCACCCACAGCCCCGCACACCTGCACCGCGCCTCACTGGTGCTGGAGCAGGTGGAGGTTCGGCGGGCGGGGCAGGCTGGCGGGCTGGGGCGCTACCCAATTCACATGCACTTACATGGCAACGGCAGCGCGTCGTATGTCCAGGTGCGGGGCTGGGGTGCGAGGGGCGGATGAGTGGCGGGTGGAAGGGAGAGCCACTGCAGTCGGGGCTGGTGGTGGGCTAGTAGGTGGGTGGGCGAGCTGGCAGGCTGGCATGAGCCGCAGTGGTGAGCCGGAGGGCAAGGCAAGGGGCAGAGTGCACTGCACTCTGGATGGCCCGGCAATGCTGCACTGGGTGGGCACAGCTGCCCAGGACGTGACTTCATGCTGCACCCTCTGCTGCAGGGCTGCTCCATCCACGACACCTACCAGCGCGCTGTGACCTTGCACGGTGAGGCACACAGGTGGCAGGGGCAGTAGTGCAACATGCTCCTAGATGGCATGCCGAGCCAGAACCTGCATGTAGTGCGCGTCTGTCCACCACCGTGGTCGGCTCTATGACGCAATCGGTTTCAGTCACCCTCTTATTCCACATCTCGTGCCGCCATGACACCCTCATCCTCACAAATGTGCTGTGCTGTGCTGCGCTGTGCTGCCGCAGTGAGTCACCCACCTTGCTGCCCTCGGTCAACCACTCCTTCAACTCTGACCCTGCATACAACCCACCCTCGTTGCAGGCACCAACAACTCTCGGCTCACGGATAATGTGGCCTACAATGTACGTGGGCACGCTTTCTTTGTTGAGGACGGTTCCGAGCAGGGCAACCGCATGACGGGCAATCTGGCCATCCTGACGCGCCGTGCCGATGTGGGCCTGAACACCGACACCACCCCGGCCTCCTTTTGGATCACCAACCCAGGTGGGTATGCAGGCATCATGGAGCATGGCCTTCCTTGGTGTGTGTGTGCGTGTGTGTCGAGCACAACATATGCACTTGTCGGTGCATCGCCAGCAGCCTGCAACCCAACCCGCGAGTCCTCTACTCTCCCGCCCCCACGCTCACTAATGTCTCGCAGCTAACATAGTTGTGGGCAACCGTGCCGCGGGCAGCGAGGGGTACGGGTTCTGGTACCGGCTGCAGGACTTTGCCGACGGTGAGTGAGAGCAGGCAGGGCATTCAATGCAAGTTGCTGCATGGCAGGGGCAGCCCATGCCATGGACGTCTTGAGCTGTTGTAGTGGGAGTAGCGCCCCTGCACCTATTGACGCCGCTCTGAACCCTCCCTGCCTTCTCCCATTCTTCCTGCCATCAGGGCCAAGTGCAAGTGAGTCGATCTGCCCAAAGTTCACCCAGCTGGGGACGTTTGCTAACAATGTGGCTCACAGGTGGGCGGGCGGGCGGCTGTGCCACTGTGCGGGCAGGCGGGTGGGCACAATGGGAGATGATGATGGCAGTGCCGGGGGGCGTTCGGGTGCAGCCACTGGGGAACCCCTCCCCTCGCACAGTGCAAGCTGACTGCTGCTGCTGGTTCGTCCTCCCATTTCGCACCCCTTACCCTGCTCTGTGCTCAACACACACTGCTAAGAGGGCACTCTGCCCCCAAATCATGCCGTGATAGCCACTCTGCTTTTCGGAGGGCCAGTCCTCTCGTCCATGGCCACTCTGCTGTAACCTCTGCCCTTTTGTTTCTCTCCCCGTCTCCATCCTTCCCTGCAGCAACACCTTCTACGGTGAGACGTGCTTGTGGGAGTGGGGTACCAGTGCGGGGCGTTGCTTGGCGGTGCGGGACAGAGCAGGGTAGATGCATTGGACGCAGGGTGGTCGAGACTGTGTGCTTTGCTTTACCTGTGTAAAGACATATGTGATGCGGCGCCAGCCCAGCGCTCAACCCTGGCGCCCAGCGCTCAACCCTCACAGCATGATTGCCTGGGCGCAGCTTTAGCGCGCCCCTTTGCTGCAGCTGCAGCTGCAGCTAGTCAGCTGACCAGGACACGGTGCTTGCCCCGCTGGTGCCGCAGGGTTGCGCATCCATCCAGAGTATTACCCCAGTTCCAGGCGGTGTGGCATCACCACCACCAGCGCCGCTCCCGCTGTGTTCCGGGACTTCACTGCCTGGAAGAACGGGATGAAGGGGGCGATTGCCACCCAAGTTGGGCTGGTGCAGTTTGCAAACTTCAGCCTGGCAGGTGCGTCGGGGATGTGGGGAGCAGCAGGGCTTAGGCTGCTGGATGTTGCATTTGGTGCTGCTGGGGATGCCAACCACTCCAAAGCTATGCTCGCCTGCTAGCTGGCTGGCTGGCATGCCTTGTCTGTTCCCCCCATTTGCCCGCATTCTGCACTGTACACTCAAACCCCACTTCCATGCTGCAGACAACGGTGCGGGGGCCCTACAGCACAAGATCAACGGCAAGGACCACGGCGGTGCCTTGGAGATGGCCTGGGTAGAGGACTCCAGGCGCATCACACGCACCCCCCTGGAGTGGATGGCTGGCGTTCAGGTGTGAGATTTGCATAGGGATGGTCAGGGAAGAGAAAAGAGAGCGGTGCACAGCATCCACAGCGGGCATAGAGGGGGCATGTTTAAACAGCCGGCCCGCGTAGCTGCTGGCCCTTTCACATGCATCACTGCTGCCCTGCCTTCCTCCTCTACAGGGCGCCCTGATCATTGCTCGCACCTCTGAGGGACAGCGCGGCACGGCAGGCTGGTGGCCCAACCCGCAGCGCGGCGTGCGTGGCATTATCACTCAGTCCGCACCGCAGGTGGGGCGGGTGGCTGGGTCATTGGATGGGTGTGCGGGCGGGCGGGCAAGGATGTGAAGGCACATGCCGACAAGCGAGCACGCAGGTAGGCAAGGCAGGCTGTCATGCAGGCAGCAACGCATGAGCCGAAACAAGTGCGACCTGGGTAGGGGAGTGCACACACTGTCACCTCAGCACACGCGTCATGCTGGCCGTCCCTCGGCGATTCCCTGCTGCCTGCTGCTGCAGGGCGACCCCTGGCACTCTGCCTTGTTTGCTGTGGTCAATGTGACACTTGTCGGGTTTTCTGGCGGCGACTACTTGGCTCTGGAGGTGTGTGTGTTGGGGGGGGGCGGGGGGCGGGGGGCAGGGGGCAAGCCGGGGTAGGAAGGGTGGTGGTGGGGGGCAGGCGTATACTGCACACAATGAAGGCCTCACGAGCCAACTGCGGTGCATCTCTGTGCTAGTTTGTCCATACCCAATACATCTGACTGGTCCCTGCAGGCCTGCGGCCATTGCAAGGAGCTGCAAGGAGGCAGCCACTCCTTTTTCAGGGGCATACGCTTCATTCAGGTGGGGCTCGTGGAAAGCGGCGTCGCGTGAACCATCTGACGTGCTTGCTTGCCTGCCCGTGCAGCCGCTGCATTACACCGCGTATCTGCGGCGCTGCATTCTGTGCTCCAGCACAGTCTGCTCAGAGTAAACAATGCTGCTAGCTCGCCCTGCAGGACGGCCCACCTGCCCTGGCCTCCTGGTCCTGGCAGCACCAGGGCCTCTTCACGGACATGGACGGCTCCCTGCTCTCCCACTTGGGCGGCCAGCCCAATGCGACACTTCTGCCCTGGAATGAGCTCATGCGCGATGGGGAGTGCACAGCAGTGGATGGTGCGTGGGGGGATGGGTGGGAGGGAAGGCGCCGCCACCTGCCTGCTGCTTGATGCCCGGATGTGGCGTGGGATAAGCGTGCTGGGTGCTGGGTTTTCATTGACGTGCGCTGCCAGCAGACAGGTGCGGCCGCCTGCATGCCTGCCAACCCGCCCGTCTGCCCGTCAGTTGAAGGTGCAGGCATGCTGTTCTTCTAAATTCACTGATGCTGCCGGCAATGGTAGCACACTGCTGCAGCAGGCACTGCTCTCTAACAGCAGCGCACTCGCCCCCTGCGCTCCCTCCTGCAGGGGGCGGCGCTCTGTGCCAGCCAGGCCTGCGCTTCCGTCGCCTCTTGCTCAACAACCACCAGCCCGGGTCCCTGCGCTTCAAGGCGCTGCTTGTCACTGACTTGGACACCAACCAGACGGCCTCTGTGGACTTCACTGATTACAACGAACAGGGATATCAGTTTGCCTTGCCTGCTGGCCGCGCCTACTGGCTTCACTGGGGGCCGACGCCTCCAGTGGACCCCACACAGCTCAGGTGGGGTTGGGGAGATGGGGGGGCACTGTGGCTCTGGGATAGGATGGGCGGCACGGTGGAGGCAGGGGTCAGGGCAATAATGCGAAATTCCAAGTTCGCAGCACGATGACAGCACCAGAGGACACCTGGTGTTGCCAAATCGGCTGCTGCTGACCCCGCCTTCCTCCCACCTCGCCAGCACCTAGGTTTAAACTCTGCCTCACCTTGCCCTCCGGCTTTCCACAGGCTCCACAAGTTTGATGCCCTCGAGGCAGAAGACACCCTCCTGCTCCAGCTACGCTACATGAGCGAGCCCCTGGAGTTCTCCGTCAATGGCAACCGCAGCAGCCTGTCCCAGGTCCCTGAACCCTCACAGCCTGCACCCCACGGCTCCCAGTTCTTTGAGAGGGCATCAGTGCTGGGTGAGGGCGGCACCGGCTGGCTGACTGACGGCGGGTACAACGCATCAATGCTGTGGTTGCTGGCACAGGCAAGTAGGGGGTAGGGGCTGTGCTGGTGGGGGCGAGGGTGCAAGGGCGGGACGGGCGTGTGCACGACCCACGAGCACGTATGTGCACGAGGTAGCAGCTGCATGAGGAGTCTCGTGTGCTTGCAGCCCGGCGGTTGTTGTGCAGCCGGGTCCCAGTGCACAGCTGCTGAGCCAGGGGTCGGCCCATCAACCCCGCCCTGCCCTCAGGGTGCACCAAACCTGCCCTGCCCACCCCTTCCTCTTCCAAAGGATGCACTGTCCTGCCTGCTTCCGTCACCTGCAGGGCAACACCTCCTCCTCGCTGACTGTCAGGGCTGAGCAATGCCCCCTGGCTGGCTGCCAGCCGCCACCTGGCAGCCCGGTGGACCGTCTGCCTGGCCAGGTGCTGTGGTCCAAGGCTCCCTGGCCAGGCGGCGCTCCCCAGGCGGGCACAGCTGTGGTCATCCCTGCAGGGTGAGGCCCGCTGACTGCCAGTTGCTGGGCCTATGCAGTGATCTTCAGGCTGCCCTCTGCGCTACTTGTTGCGTGTCTTGCCACGCGGCTTGCCTGTCTGGCTGCCTGCTTGCATGCCTGCCCATCCACGCGGCTTGTATGCCTGCCTGCGGCCTGCCCATCCGCGCAGCTTGCCTGCCTACCTGCCTGCCCATCTGTCCTCCCACTCCGTGCAGTTGGGACGTGCTTCTGGACATCAGCCCCCCTCAGCTGGCCAGCCTGGTGATAGAAGGCAATCTCACTTTCATGGACGCTGGCCTGACCCTGCACTCTGGCGCTGTCATCGTGCGCGGCTCGGGGCGGCTGTCCGTGGGGTCAGAGGCTGCCCCTATCACCACCTCAGCTGCCATTGTGCTTAGTGGCACTCGCGGCACTGCCGACTGGCCCCCAGCCGTCGGCGGCGTGCGTGTGGGCAGCAAGGTACTGGCAGTTCTTGACAGATCACGGCTGGAGATGCACGGTGGGGTCAGAGCGGGCGCTCTGGATGCCGCGCCTGCGCAGCGTTGGACCCGCCTGGCAGCAAGCGCAGTGGCGGGCGAAACCCAGATACAGCTTGTTGAGCCTGTGAGCTGGCCGCTTGGATCTGACATTGTCATAGCCTCTACCAGCTTCAACCCGCAGCAGGCGGAGACGCGCCGCGTGCGGGGCGTGAGCAGCGACGGCCGCACCCTGCAGCTGACGGTGAGCAAGGGGCAGGGGAAGGTGGGCCTGTTTGCAGGAGAAACGTGTGGCGCACCTGCTACTCTATGCCTCGAGGATTGCCTCTGCGTGAGCGTTGTCCCTCTTTGCAGCTACATTCTCATTGGCCTGTCTTCTCGTCCCCCTTGTCCACCTCCCGCAGGCTCCTCTAACCTTCAACCACAGCGCCGTGCTCCGACAGTACAGCAGCACTGCCAGCCTTGACATGCGAGCAGAGGTGGGGCTGCTCAGCAGCAACGTGGTGCTCCGCGCTGCCGACGGCCCTGCCCAGCTCACCTCCTCCACCCCCTACCGAGATCGTTTTGGCTGCCGCCTGCTGGTGGCCAACCAGGCGGCGGCCACTCTGTCGGGCGTGGCCCTGGAGTATTGTGGGCAGGTGAGGAGGGTGGGAGGGAAAGAGTACATGTGAATTGATTGGGATGTTTACATGTCAGCCTGCCGCGTGTCTGCTCCGCCTGGGTGCTCCCCATGAGCCCAACAGCGCTCATCAGGACCTCCTGCCCTGCCCCGCTTGCAGGCAGGCATTGACCGTGCAGCAGTCCAGTTTGAGCTGTTTGGCACACCGGTAAGGGCTCCTTCTGAGCCTTGCCTGCATAGGCCTCCTGCAGGCAGGCCACCTCGCTTGCAGCTGAGCATTCGCCATTCTATCCTGCAGTATCCCGGCATCTTCACCTCTGCGTGCTTGCCTGCTCACCTTTCTCTCCCGCCCTGCGCGCAGGTGTCCCCCAGCTCCGTCCGCAGCTGCAGCATGGTGCACAGCCTTGAGGCTGGTGTGCGCATCGTTGGCAGTGCAGCCCCCGTGGCTCTGCATGGCAGCGTGCTGCTAGGCAGCTATGATGCCTCAACCGTGGTTGTAGAAGGCAGCGGGCACAGCGTGGTCGGCAACCTCGCTCTGGGCACCACGCGAGTGACTGTCGGGGAGAACAGCTTCGATACTGGCCTGCTGGCAGGCTTTTCGATTGCACAGTCGGGAAACACTGTACAGGTACGTGGTGGGGGAGGGCTGTGCTGGTGTTGGACGAGGACAGATGTTGCTGCGGCTGGGTCTTGGAGAGCTGTGCAGCTGCACTGGCCTACCCTGCACTGCCTCGCCCCCCAACAGCCCTCTCCCTCCCCCCTCCCCTGCTTGCCTGCTGCAGGGCAACGTGGCGGCTGGCTCCGACCAGCTAGGCTTCCAGGTGTCAGGCGACCCCTGCTCCCTGGGCCGTGCCGGTGCACTGTTCTCAGGCAACGCTGCCCACACCTGCCTTGTGGGGCTGGCGCTGGATGCAAACACTGCTGGCACGACCTGCACCCAGGCCGTCGAATTTTCTGCCCACCTCACCTGGGATTTCGGAATCATCACACTCAAGGTATGGAGGGGCAGGGTGAGTGGGGGCGGGGATGGTGGAAGGCAGGACCACGGAGCAGAGCAGAACTTGTGCAGTTCCGCCTAAGCTGTATCCGAAGCTCAGCTAATCGCTTGTTCTAAGCGTGTGCCACCTGTGCATGCCTCCCGCCTGAGTACTTCCCCGCCCCGCAGGGCATCCCCTCTGATGTGCACCTGCACGGTGTCCGCCTGGCTGAGAACAAGCATGCTGGTGCCCTCATCCTGAGGAAGGGCGGCATGACCGACCCTGCAGAGGTGGGGCATGCCATGCCCAGTGGGCTTCCTGCCAGCGCATGTGCGTCCAGTCGGGCGGCAAGTGCAGGAGCACACTTGGTCGTCCTGTAAGCCCCATCGTGCTGTGAGACTCCTGACTGCCCCACTTGCCCCTGCAGGTTCGCTTTGACGGCGGCGTCATCGCCGGGCAGAGTCGCGCCACTTGCGCGCTCTGCTCCCGGCTCACCACAGCTGGGCGCGATGCCGGCTGCCCGCCCAAGCTGAGCCGCTCCTCGTACAACAATCCGGGCAGCATGCGGCCGCCCTGGAGCCCCAGCATCGGATTGGTGGCTGCCACCTTTGCGCTCGACTTCACTGTGGGACCAGAGGTGAGTAGAACGGAGGAGGAAACGAAGTTGGGGTGTTGCAGGCTGGGGCTGCATGCATGGATGTTTGCGGAGCACAGCTGCTGTGCACACGTGCCTGCTCGATTTCTCACCGCTGCCTCCACCCCTACACACTCCAAGGACCCCGCCTCCCTCCGCACGCAGAAAAAGCCGTATGATGCTCTGCATGGTTACCCAACCATCCACGGCATCGCTCATATCAGCAACCTCACCCTGTCAGACTGGCCGGGCGTTCCCTCTGCCACCGCCCCTGCTGATGGCTGCGTTGGCGGGCAGTGGGCCCTTGCCAACCACGCACTGGCTCCCGATGCTGCCCACCCCCACAACTTCAACAGCATCACCACTACCAACAGCCCGGGCCTGATCCGGTTCACAGGGCCGGATCCGAGTTGGCGGAACGAGGCAGATTGCGGGGAGGCCAGCTTCCGCCTGCCTGGCGGCGACCTGCTGCCGCTCAACTGCCAGGGCCCCCGCCACGCCATGTTCAGGTGGGCGGTCGGTGGCGGTCGAGCCGGGGGGACGGGGGCAGCGGCGGGCCGTCCGCACAGAACCGTTGGTAGGCAGCCGGTAGGGTGCTGGCAGCGTGGTTGAGCCGCCTAGCACACCTCTGTGGGGTCGGCAGACCTGTGTATATGTTGCTTTCAGTCCTGCATTTCCTGACCCCTTGATTCGTTGCTCTTTCCACCTTCTTCAACAGGGACGCCGATGGCAGCCTGACAGGCAGCCCTGGCACCTTAGTGGGTGCTTCTGCCGGCTGGCCTCGTCCCCGTTATGCACAGAAGGGCCCGTTGATGCCAGCAGGCACCTGCCTGAACGCCTCAACATATGACGGCCACTTCTGCCCTGTCGTCAGCAGTAGCGGTGGTCCTGCTGTTGAACCGCAGCTGCTGGTGGTGGAGAGCAGGGATGCGGACAGCGAGACGCGCAACTTTGGTAGGTGGGGTGGGGGTGGGGGGTGAATCAGGGAGGGGAGGTTACTGTGCCGTGCCCCAGGAGGATGCTGTTGGTGGCCCCTGTTGGGGCTGCACATGGAGAATCTTGTCAACCATGCCCACGCATCTTCCTGCCATTTGCAAAGCTTCTGACTGCATTGGCTCCTTCTCTGGCATCTGCACTCGCGCATGCACACATATGCACGCACACGGGCAAGCGTGCACATGCACACGCACGCATGAGCACACACCCAACCCACCTCAACCTCACCGCGCAGGCCCCGTGCTTCTGGAGAGTGTCAGCAGCGGTCAGGCAGACCTGCTGGTTCCAGCTATGGATCAGGTGGGGGCGGTGGTGGTGGGTGGCAGTGGGAGGGCAGTAAGCGACAGGAATCAAAGTCACATTGCTTCATTGGTGCGCCTGCTTCCACCACCTCCCACGCTGCGTGCCATAACTGCGGCACTGGAGAGTGAGCGCTAAGCCCTCCCTCCCATCTGCCTGAAGCGTCTTTCCATGTGCCCTCCTTATTGGGCGGGATGCAGGGCTGGTGCTTCTCGTACACCTGCCAGAAGCGCCTGTCCACCTTCTGGGCTGCAGTCGCAACGGGAGATCAGTACCGCCTGTCCTTCACGGCGACCCCTGCCAGGGTGGGTTAAGGAGACCCCCTGCATGTGCTGTGCTACGGCTGTGTGCAGTGCACCACACTGCCAATTAGCACAATGCAGAGCGCAGCACAGTGCTGCGACAAACATACATGTAAGCAAGGGAAACAGCCGTGCCGCCTCGCATGTGCAGCAACCTGCCCTGCCATGTCCCTTTCTCTTTCCATCCCCCTCATCCCGGCAGGTCTTTCGCCTCTGGCTGCCCTACGCCCCGCCAGGGACCGAGGTGGTGCTGGCATTCAATTACAGTGGTGACACACAGCGCCGCTTCGCCTGGTCTTCTGCTTCCCAGACCCGGCTGGCGCCGGTGGAGCGGGTGGGAGCGGGCAAGGGGGGGGAAGGTGCATGGGCTGATGTCGGATGTTATGGACCACATAGCTGGTTGGGCTACAAGTGCACCTGCAGGGGCTGCAGATGTGCGGGTTCGAGGCATGGTGCGGGGGGTCAGGGGCGGCAACAGGCACACGCGCGTGCATGGAGTGCTGATTGTCACTGTCATCTGCCGCCTCTGCCTCCCCGCTTGCTTGCAGGCCCCTGCACTCGCTGACAGCACTGCCCACGGGGCCCACTTCTGGGATCAGGATCGGGCAGTGTTGACACTCAAGCTGGTGGGAGGTGGGGGAAGCCTGGAGATCCGCACGGTGAGGAGGGGTGCAGAGTAGGGTTGGTGGTGGCGGGGTGTGGTGTGGGGGCACTACTATCTGAAGTACTGTACTATTGGAAGTATGTTGTAGTGCCCCCAGGTGGTGCCCGCCCTGCCAAGCCAGCACATTAGTGGGTGATGGGAAGCAGCAATGCCGCCTCCGCACGCATCTCCCACCCTTGACTGCCTCAGCCAATCCTGCCCAGGCCATTCCGCTCTGCTAACCAGTACAAGCGCATGTGATCCGCCTGCCGGGCGCTTAACATAAACTGCACCCCTCGCCCGTGCCTCCTCCCCTCCCCTCTGCCCTGCAGGAGCGCGTGATCCAGGTGACCGCCCGCCTGGCTCTCGACATCAACGCTTTCTACGACACAAAGGAGCTGTTTGTCGAGAACATGGTAAGGGAGAGTGGGCGAGCGGGTGGTGGCATCCAGGGGGGGGATGGCGAGTGTGCTCAGTGCATTGAGGGAATGGTGGAGTGCAGAAGCTGCACAGATGGCGCGTCCCAGCATCACACACAGGCAGGCTGCACCTGTAGTTCTGGCTGCAACAGCTTTCAAGAGTTGCAACCCTGGTAAGCGTACACAACGCCCCCGGCCCCCGCCCCATCATCCCATCCCGTCCCGTCCCTCCTGTCCTGCAGGCTGCCCTGCTCGGCATACACCCCGCCCGCCTGCGCATCGTCTCCATCACGGCGGGCTCCACCATTGTGGCGTACCACATAGCAGAAGACCCGGCACTGGCGGATGCTGCGCAGCCAGAGCGCGCGTTTGACACGCGCACCAATGTCGACGCTGGCACGGGTGGGTGGGATGAAAGAGGGTTCGGCTCTTTCATGGGAGTGTGGGTTTGTGAACTGTGAAACTCAGCAGCTGCGAGCAGCGTGCTTGTTGACGGCAGCCAGCGAGGGGCTTGAGTGCATCCCTGCAAGCTCCGTCGTCAGCAACATGTCCCCCTTCCCTCTGCCCTTGGAGTTCACTGCAGGCCAGCAAGTGGCTGCCGTGATTGGGCAGCTGACTCCCGAGGAGCAGCAAGCGCTGTTCGAGCAAACGGTGGGGGGCAGCCCGCCCACTGGCACCTTCCCCTCCTCCCCCTCCTTGCCCGCTGGGGACGGCGGCACCGCTGCCCCCCCCAGCAGCGACCTGCCTGCTGTGCTGTCTCTGCTGAAGGCTGCGATTGTGGAGGGCAGCTTTGAGCAGGCGGCAGGGGCGCAGCTGCTGGGGCTGTCGCTGGTGATGCCAGCTGTGGAGGCAGCTGCCGGCGGTACTGCCGGTACTGGAGCCACACTTACCTTGGAGGACATCCTCAGGGAGG
Source organism: Micractinium sp. NFX-FRZ (assembly GCA_029339195.1). Lineage (NCBI taxonomy): Eukaryota > Viridiplantae > Chlorophyta > Trebouxiophyceae > Chlorellales > Chlorellaceae > Micractinium > Micractinium sp. NFX-FRZ. The sequence goes on along the minus strand of JAPTJF010000355.1, from coordinate 1,414 downwards.
CAGAGGGGGCAGCAGGCGGCGGGAAGAAGCGGCTGGGAGCCGGGGGCATAGCTGGCATTGCAGCAGGGGTCGCCGCCATGTGCTGCGTGGCCGCTGTGGCTGCAGCAGTGGTGCTGCGGCGGCGGCGCACTGCATCGCTGCTGTCGGCGACCGAGGGTGGGTGGCACTACAGCGGAGGCCGTGGCGATGTGGAGCGACCCAGCTGCATCCGATCCCTCACAGCCAGCCTGAGCTTCACCCGGCGCGCACGCGTGCATCCCGCCTCTTCCATGTCAAACAATTCTCTGTTCGAGGGGCCTGAAGATGGCAGCCCCCCCTCCTCCCCCGGTTCCCCTGCTGCGCTGTTGAGCGCAGCCGGCGGCGGCAAGGGTGCGCAGGGCCCCAAGAGGGCGTGGCACCTGTGAAGTAATCCCCCTCATCCCAACCTGAGCGCATCAATGCCTCAGTAATCTGCCATTCTGGTTTGATTACGTCACAATTCCTTCAATCGTGTACTTCCTTGTCTCACCTCATATGTGTTTTTCTGATACTGTTTCCTTATACATACTTCTTTTTGCTCCACTTTGGACATTTGAATATGTGGCCAGTCTGGGGTGGTGCTGGCACATGTCAAGATTGGGCAGGCACACATGCCGGCTGGCGGTACAGGCGAAGGAGAAGAGGCAGCTGTGCCCCTCCTTCCCGCTTCCCAGCAAGCCAGAGTGTGCGGCTGCGGTTCATGCAGTGCAAAGGGCTTGCCGTACACAGGAAAGCAGAGAGGCCCTGCATCTCCTTTGCCCAGGGTGTGTATGTTTGGCTTACATTCCTATTGCCTGGGTCCATACTGTAGCTCCGGTGAAGAGAGGCTGAGCATAAGACGGCACTGAATGTTGGCATCGGATTCGTACATAGTACACTTGTTCAAAACAGGTCGGCTACTCGCTACCTTTGGCACCATACAAGCCAGTGCAAAGCTGCACTCTGAGCTATGCGCTGGCTGTTGACCCAGGTCAGGAGCGGCGGAGGCCTGCAGGGAGCGCCGTGCCGTCCCCCCTGCAGCCTCACCTCCTCACTCCGTCTTGATGCCAGTCATAGCCCCCATGCTGTTGCCGCCGGCGCCCAGCACATAGCCCCAGGGTGTGAAGAGGAGCATGGGTGGGAGGATGGAGTAGAAGACGGCGGCGGGGATGAGAGGGATCTCGGAGGCACGCCCCGCCAGCATGAGGGGCAGGATGGAGGCGAAAAAGAACACCAGCTTGAAGAGGATGAAAAGCAGCACCATAGGGCTGCAGGGCAAGAGAGACAGTCAAATGGTGTGTGAGGCGAGTTAGTGCAGGGCAGGGTGGGCCTGCAGTGAAATCACTAGTGGATCCGACCCAAATTCCCGACATTGTTCCCGACGTTTCCTGCAGGCGCAGAATGCATTTCCCCACTT